>JAJPUD010005044.1:152096-173075 GCA_023553655.1 Myrmecobius fasciatus | reverse complement strand
TGAAAATTGTCTGTTCATATCCTTGACCATTTATCTATTGAAGAGTGGCTTGAATTTTTATAAATATGAGACAATTCTCTATTTTAGAAATGAGGCCTTTATAAGAACCATTAAAAGTAAAGATGATTTCCCAATTTAATGCTTCCCTCCTAATCTTGTCTGCTTTAGTTTTATTTGTGCAGAAACTTTTTAACTGAATATAATCAAAATTATCTGTTGTTCAATTAAGAGTTCCAGATCTTCTTTGGACATAAATTTATTCCATCTCCATAGGTCTGAGAGTTAAACTATACTACGCTCCTCTAATTTGCTTACTATATCACTTTTTATATCTAGATCATGAACCCATTTAGATCTTATCTTGGTATGTGGTGTTAGGTGTGGGTCAAATCCTAATTTCTTCCACACTGGTTTCCAATTTTCCCAGAAGTTTTTGTGGAATAGTGAGTACTTATCCCAAAAGCTGGGGTCTTTGGGTTTATCAAACACTAGATTGTTAAGGTTATTGCCTAGATTGTCCTGATAGCCTATCCTATGCCACTGATCAACTGCTCTATTTCTCAGCCAGTACCAAATGGTTTTGATGACCGCTCCTTTATAATATAGTTTTAGATCTGGTACAGCAAGGCCACCTCCATCTGCCTTTTTTTTTCATTAATTCCCTTGAAATTCTTGACCTTTTGTTCTTCCAAATGAACTTTGCTACTATTTTTTCTAGATATGTAAAATAATTTTTTGGGAGTTTGATTGGTATGGCACTAAATAAGTAGATTAGTTTGGGTAGTATTGTCATATTTATTATATTCGCTCAACCTACCCATGAACACTTAATGTTTTTCCAATTGACTAGGTCTGATTTTATTTGTGTGGAAAGTGTTTTGTAGTTTAGTTCATATAGTTTCTGACTTTTCCTTGGCAGATAGATTCCCAAATATTTTATACTATCATCCGTTATTTGGAATGGAATTTCTTTTTGTATCTCTTGCTGCTGAATTTTGTTCGTAATATATAAAAATACTGATGATTTATGTGGATTTATTTTGAATCCTGCAACTTTGCTAAAGTTGTGAATTGTTTCTAGTAGTTTTTTAGATGAGTCTCTAGGGTTCTCTTAGTATACCATCATGTCATCTGCAAAGAGTGATAATTTGGTTTCTTCATTACCTACTCTAATTCCTTTTATCTCTTTTTCTTCTCTTATTGCCAAAGCTAACATTTCTAAGACAATATTAAATAATAATGGTGACAGTGGGCAGCCTTGTTTCACTACTGATCTTATTGGGAATGGTTGTAGTTTGTCTCCGTTACATATGGTACTTGCTGATGGTTTTAAGTAGATGCTACTAATCATTTTAAGGAAAAGCCCATTTATTCCTAGAGTCTCTAGTGTTTTTTAATAGGAATGGGTGTTGGATTTTAATAATGCAGGGCATTATATCCCTCTTGCAAGATATTTTATCCTTCTTGCACTGATTTCAGTTTATTTTCCCATTTATCCTCCAGCTCTCTTTTGAGATTCTTTATGAAATCTTCCAGAAAGGCCTTTTGAAAAGGGGAGCAACGATGGTCCTTGATGGCTTCCTCTGGAGTTGTTTTGTCTAAAGGAACCTCAGGATCTGGGGTCTGCCCTTCTCTCTCTCGATAGAAGCTGTCTATGGTGAGAGCTCTCTTTTGCTTCTTTATTTTTTTAGACAGCGTGGGGCTCTGTTTAAAGTTAGAGAAGCCAAGGCTGGGGTAGTTTGCCCTGGGGCAATTTTGTTAATTAACTTAAGGTGCTGGGCCAATCAGGGCTAGGGCTTTGTCAGATTTACTCCTTTAAAAAGGCAAATCTGCCAGAACACCTGCCCCCAATCAGAGCAGAGTGTCCTAAGTGCCTCAGATACACTCCAGGTATTTGGAGTTTGGAGTTTCTGCCATGCTGAGCTGATTCCCACCCTCACTTCCAGACTGCACTGAGTAAACTGTTTACCCCTCTGCCTGAGTTAAACAGACCTGACATGAAGTTCTTCAGAGATAACTGCAAGCAGTGTCCAAATATTTCTGGATTTGTTGACTTGAAGATCAGTTCAGAGGCTTATTGTATTGTTGATTTGAGAGAAGGTCAGAGGAGGAAACAGAGAGTCACATTTTCACTCTGCCATCTTGGCGCTGCCCGGACTTTTCTGAGCAGGCTGTTTTTTGAAGTCAGATGAATATTATAGAAAAAAAGAGAGTTAAAGGGAAAAATACTTTATCAATTACACCAATACTTTTGGCTGTGTGGGTCACAGTATGATGTGATAAGTTCTCTAAGAGGTACTTGAGAAACTTGTATACCTTTCAAGAAGTTACAGTTAATACCAAGCATAGGAAAACTGATTGGCTTAAGAATTGAAAAGGAGTATGACAAGGTTGTATATGGTTATCATTTTCATTTAACTCATATTCAGAGTACATCATGTAAAATAACAGGCTAGATGAATCAAAAGGTGGAATTATGGTTTTAAGTAAAAAATCACCAATCCTATATATGCAGTTCATTCCACTTTGATTAGAAAAATTGAAGTATGTTTAAGAAACATTTTGATGAAAGTGAAAGAGGAGAATATAAAAGCTTACTTGCAGCTTAAAATTAAAATAAAATAAAACAAGACAAAAACTATGATCTTGGGAACTATTCACTTTCTTGCCAATAGAGGGAAAAGAAATGGATGCAGACTTAGACTCCATACTTTGGGGCTCGAAGATTACTCCAGATAGCAACTGCATCTAGGAAAAGAAGAGACACTTTCTTCTTGGAAGGAAAGCAAATCTGGACAGCATATTAAAAGCAGATACATCACCTTGCCAATAATATTTTGTATAGTTTAAATATGTTTTTTTTGTTTTTAACATAGCAATATATGACAATGATAATTGAATTATAAATATAGCTGAGCACCACAGAATAGAAACTTTCAATTTTTGAAGACTTTTGAGAATCCTTTGAACAATAAGATAATTAAAACAGTCAAGAGTTAAATTATTTTAAGCTATTCAATAGAAGATTAAATACAGAAGTTTGAACTTAAATACTTTCATCACAATGAAAAAAAAGTGATTCATTAGGATCTTAAGAAAGATTGAAGAAAAAAAGAAAAGAGAACAGCAGAGGATATACACTATCACAGAAACAACATGAACTTCAACAGACTTCATGAGATAATAGCATATGGAAGGGCCTGGCATGTTATGATTCATGGTGTTCTGAACAATTGGACATCACTGAACAAGTGAAGAATGGCAGTAACATAACAATATCTCATCAAAATTCGTTTGTGTATTTTATATTTAAATAGAACAATACATGTAAGGTACTTAGAGCTTTCTTAGGGAAAATCTGAAGTATTTTTAAAAGTATGTTTTAACTACGAGTGTAAAGGAAGCCTATACAATTTATAATTATAAAGAATCAGTAGTAAAAATCTGCACAAACTATATTCAAGTTTGTCTATTTTTTTAAGTATGTTCATAGGATTAAAGAGCAAGACCCTTAAATTCTGAGGATAAAAAAAATCTTCAGCCTTAAAAGCAATGTGAGTTACAAAATCATCAAGGAAAATGCATAAGAATTCTTCAGAACTGCAGGCTCTGAAGAAAGCCTGACATTTAATATTTTTTCATCTTTATTAAAGTTTTTTATTTGCAAATGGGTAATTCTTCAACATTGACTCAAACAAAGCTTTCCATTACAAATTTTTCCCCCCTAGTCCCCACCCCTCCCCTAGATGGCAGGAAGTCCACTACATGTTAATTATGTTAAAATACTTGACAAATTGAATATATGTATACATATTTCCACACTTACCTCATTGTGCAAGAAAAATCATATCTACAAGAAAAAAAAATCTGAGAAAGGAAACACAGTACAAGCAAACATCAATAAAGAGCATGAAAATGTTATGTTGTGGTCCACATTTCATATCCCTCTCTCTGGGTATATATGGCTTTCTTCACTGAACAATTGGAATTGGTTTGAAACATTTCCTTGTTGAAGATTGCCATGTTCATCAGAATTCATCATCATATAGTCTTGTTGCTGTGAATAATGATGTACTGGTTTTGTTTACTTCTCTCAGCATCAGTTCATGCAAGTCTCTCCAGGCCTCTCTGAAATCATCCTGCTGGTCGTTTCTTATAGAATAATAATATTCCATAACATCCATATACCATATTTTATTCAACCATTCCCCAATTGATGGGCATCCATTCAATTTCCAGTTTCTAGCCACTATAAAAAGGCTGCCACAAACATTCTTGCACATGTGGGTCCCTTTCTTTCCTTTAAGATCTCTTTTGGATATAAACCCAATAGAAATACTGCTGAGTCATAGGGTATGCACAGTTTGATAACTTTTTGACCATAGTTCCAAATTGCTCTCCAGAATGGTTGGATCAATTCACAGTTCCACCAACAATGTATCAGTGTCCCAGTTTTCCCACATCCCTTCCAACATTGGTCATTATCTTTCCCTGTCATCTTAGCCAATCTGACAGGTATGTAGTAGTACCTCAGAGTTGTCTTCATTTGCCTTTCTCTGATCAATAGTGATTTGGAGCACCGTTTCATATGACTAGAAATGGTTTTAATTTCATCATCTGAAAATTGTCTGTTCATATCCCTTGACCATTTATCTATTGAAGAGTGGCTTCAATTCTTATAAATATGTGACAATTCTCTATACATTTTAGAAATGAGGCCTTTATCAGAACCATTAAATGTAAAGATGATTTCCCAATTTATTGCTTCCCTCCTAATCTTGTGTGCTTTAGTTTTATTTGTACAAAAATTTTTAATTTTATATAGTCAAAGTTATCTATCTGGTTTTCAATTAGGAGTTCCAGTTCTTCTTTGGACATAAATTTATTCCATCTCCACAAGTCTGAGAGATAAACTATCCTATGTTCCTCTAATTTGCTTATAATATATCACTCTTTATATCAAAATCATGAACCCATTTAGATCTTATCTTGGTATGTGGTGTTAGGTGTTGGTCAAGCCCTAATTTCTTCCACACTAGTTTCCAATTTTCCCAGCAGTTTTTGTGGAATAGTGAGTACTTATCCCAAAACCTGGAGTCTTTGTGTTTATCAAACACTAAATTGTTAAAGTTATTACCTAAATTGTCCTGATATCCTAACCTATGCCACTGATCGACTGCTCTATTTCTCAGCCAGTAACAAATGGTTTTGATGACCACTGCTTTATAATATAGTTTTAGATCTGGTACAGCAAGGCCACCTTCATCTGTCTTTTTTATTAATTCCCTTGAAATTCTTGACCTTTTGTTCTTCCAAATGAACTTTGCTACTGTTTTTTCTAGGTCTGTAAAATAATTTCTTTGGAGTTTGTTTGGTATGGCACTAATTAAGTACATTAGTTTGGGTAGTATTGTCATTTTTATTTTATTCACTCAGTCTACCCATAGGCACTTGATGTTTTTCCAATTAATTAGGTCTGACTTTATTTGTTTGGAAAGTGTTTTGTAGTTTAGTATGTATCGTTCCTGACTTTTCCTTGGCAGATAGATTCCCAAATATTTTATCCTATCATCTGTTGTTTGGAATGGAATTTCTTTCTGTATCTCTTGCTGCTGAACTTTGTTAGTAATATACTAAAATGCTGATTTATGTGGATTTATTTTGAATGCTGCAACTTTGCTAAAATTGTGAATTGTTTCTAGTAGTTTTATAGTTGAGTCTCTAGGGTTCTCTACATATACCATCACATCATCTGCAAAGAGTGATAATTTGGTTTCCTCATTACCTACTCTAATTCCTTTAATCTCTTTTTCTTCCCTTACTGCCAAAGCTAACATTTCTAAGACAATATTAAATAGTAATGGTGACAGTGGGCAGCCTTGTTTCACTCCTGATCTTACTGGTAATGGTTCTAGTTTGTCTACATTACATATGGTTCTTGCTGATGGTTTTAAGTAGATGCTACTAATCATTTTAAGGAAAAGCTCATTTATTCCTATAGTCTCTACTGTTCTTAATAGGAATGTGTGTTGGATTTTACCAAATGCTTTTCTGCATCTATTGAGAACATTTAATATTTTTAAAAAATCAAATTAACACATTCACAAAATCAAATTTTCTGTTCATCTCTGATCTTTTCATCAGAAATGACTGAAAATGCCCTAATTTATTGAATGCCCATCTTTGACACTGAAAAATAATGCTCATCTTTGCTGGACAATTGTTTCTTAGTTGTAGTTCACACTTCGTTGCCTTCCAGAATATTATATTCCATGTGCTCTGATTCTTTAATGTGCAGTTGCTATGTCCTAGGTAATTCTGACTGTGGCTCCAATATATTTGAATTATTTCTTTCTGACTTCTTTTTATATTTTTTCTTTGATCTGATCATATTGGAATTTAATATCAGTATTCTTTAGAATTTTCATGTCAGGGTCTCTGTTCAGAGGTGATCAGTAGATTTTTTCAATGTATATTTTACCCTTTAGTTCTAGAATATCAAACCAGTTTTTCTTGATAATTTCTTCAAAGATGTTCAAAGGCTGTTTTTTTTTTAAATCATGGCTTTCTGCTAAGTCAAATAATTGTTTTAAATTCTCAATTAATTTTTATTTATTTAAATTAAAATTTTTATTTTTTTATTTTATAAATATTGGTATTTATATATAAAATAAATTCATGTATTTATGTATATTGCATAACAAAACATTTTTGTTATGCAATTATTTTTTCATATTCCCTTATGAATCATGTTGAGAGAGAAAAATCAAAGCAAAAGGGTAAAACCACATACACACACACAGAAAAAACAGAAGATGAAGGGGGAAAAAGTGAACATAGCACATGTTTTACATTCAGTCTCCATAATACTCTCTGTACATGTATAATATTTTCCATCCAAAGTTTTTTGGGATTACATTGGATCACTGAGCCCCTGAGAGGAACCAAGCATGTTATAGTTGATCATCATACAAACTTGCTATTATAGTTACAGTTTTAATATCCCTGGTTCTGCTGATTTCACTAATCTTCAATTCATGTAAATCTGTGCAGGTCTTTCTAAAGTCAGCTGGTTCATCAATTTTATAGAAAAATAATATCCTGTTACATTCATATATCAATAGTTATCCAGTCATTACCTAATTGATAGGTATATGCTCATTTTCCAATTCTTTAAAACCTTAAAAAGAACTGTCACAAATATTTTTATACATGTGGGTCCTTTTTGCTCCTTTATGATTTCTTTTGGGACATAGACTCATGCTTTGTAGGCTCAAAAGGAGTACACGTTCCAAATAGCACTTTAGAATGGTTGGATCTTTTTTACAATTCCACTAACAATGAATTAATGTTCCAGTTTTCCCAGATCCACTCCAACATTTATCATCTTTTCCCATCATATTAACTAATCTGAGATATCTGAAGTGGTACCTCAGAATTGTTTTAATTTTCATTTGTTTTATCCATAGTGATTTAGAAGATTTTTTCATATAACTAAAAATTGCTTTAATTTAATCATCTGCAAATTGTTTGTATCCTTTCAACATTTATCAATTGGGGAATGACTTGTATTCTTATAAATTTGACACAGATCTTTATATATTTTAGAAATAAGACCTTTATCAGAAATACTGGCTTTAAAATTTGTGTCCAGCTTTCTGCTTTTCTTCTAATCTTTACTGTGTTGGTTTTGTTTGTGCAAAATCTTTTTCATTTAATGTAATCAAAGGTGTCCATTTTGCATCTCATAATGTTCTCTGGTTCTTCTTTGGTCATAAATTCCTCTCTTCTCCAAAGATCTGATACAGAAATGATCACTGCTCTCCTAATTTGCTTATAATATCACCCTTTATTCCTAAATCATGCAATTCTCTTACACTGGACAGGGGACACTCATTGGCTTTACATACTGGGGTTGGAGGTGCTACTGGTTTTCCCTCCCAGCTAGGTTGGTCTGGCCTAATCAAATATGTTGGGCTGGGTTTCAAGTTTTGTAATTTGGCTTCTTAAATGGAGCTGGAGGTCTCACAGCTGGCAGGCTGATCCTATGGCCCAGTGACTGGGTCTCCACTGCTGATGTTTTTTTGTGCCTAAGAGCTTCTTGCTATGTTGCTTGCAACACATTTGTGCCATGTTGCACTGCTTTTTTATGCAAGTGAAAGAGAGACATTTCCTTAAGTCCTTCTAAGTTATCCAAAGGTAAAAAAATTGTTTCACTTTTTTTTTTTTTCTGGATTCTATCACTCATGAATCCATTTAAAAGACATCATTGTTTCCAAGGAAAACCAGAGTGAGTTCAAGCAACTTTCTGGCTTTTCTCTACCACCTTGGAACTCCCAGTTTTTCAAAGAGATTTATTATGATTAAATTCCTGAACCACCAAGAATAGCCAGTCTCTCTTCCTTCATCGTTTTTTTTCCTAACCTGTTTCTTTTCAATCAACTGTCTTATTTGGAAAATATAAGCATGCACATGATATCAATGCAAATGGAAACACTGTAGTTCAGTCTTATCTTGGTTCTTCATACTTGTGAGATACAAATGAAGTAAAATAGAGATAATATATAATTTATTATATTCTGCATTATTCTACTTAAAGTAATAATAAAATATGTATAATTGTCTAAAATGTCACACATTATTCTTAAAATGTATTTTAATATGCATGACTTTATGAATCATGTTAGGAGAAAGAAATCAAAGCAAAAGGGGGAAACCATGTGATAAAAAAAAACAGGAAAAAGAAGTGCGCATAGTATGTGTTGATTTACATTCAACCTCTGTAGTTATTTTTCTAGTTGCAGATGACATTTTCTGTCCAAAGTCTATTGGGTAGCTAGATGGCACAGTAGATACTACACTAGCCCTGAATTTAGGAGGACCTGAGTTCACATCTGGCCTCAGACACTTAATACTACCTAGCTGTGTGACCCTGGGTAAGTCACTTTATTCCAGTTGCCTTGGCAAAAAGAAAAAATGTCTGTTTGGATTTGTGTGGATCACTGAATCACTGAGAAAAACCAAGTCTTTCATAGTTGATCATTTCACATTCTTGAGCAATTGATATTTTCTAATTGTTTAGGTCTAAATTTATTTGTAATTGTGTTCATATGGTTCTTGAGTTTATATTGAGAGAGCCCCAAATATCTTATTTTGTTTGTAAAAATTTTAAATGAAATTTCTCTATCTCTTGTTGATGGACTTTGTCAATAATATTATACAAATGTTGATGAGTTCTGTGGATTTATTTTATACAGCCTGCAACTTTGCTAAAGCTGTGAAACATTTTCAGTAGGTTTTTGGATGATTTTCTGGAATTATCTAAGCATATCATCATATCATCTGCAAAAAGAGAGAGTTTTATTTTCTCATTGTCCATTCTAATTTCTTTAATTTCATTTTTTATGACTAAAGCCAAGATTTCTAGAACAATCTTGAATAATAGGGATGATAAGGGGGCATCCTTGCTTCACTCCTGATTTTAGTGGGAATGTGCCCAGCTTCTCTCCACCACAAATAATGTTTCTTATAGAATTTTAGATAGATACTATTATTTTAAAGAAAGCTTCCTTTATCACTATGCTATCTAGTGTTTTTAATGGGAATGGGTACTGTATTTTGTCAAAAGCTTTTTCTGCATCAGTTGATATTATTGTATAATTTCTGTTGGTTTTGTTATTGACATGGTAGTTGGATGGTAAAAGGTTTGTTTTTTTTTTGTTACATTGAAGCAGCCCTGCATTCCTGATATCAATCCTACTTGCTCATAGGGTATTATACTGCTGATATGTGGCTGTAATCTTTTTGATAAATTTTATTTAAGATTTTTGCATCAATATTCATTAGGGAGATTGGTTTGTAATTTTCTTTCTCTGTTTTGGCTTTTACTGGTTTATGCATCAGTACCATACTTCTGTCATAGAAAAAAAATTAGCAGGACTCCTTTACCTATTTTTCCAAATATTTTACATACTATTATAATTAATTTTTCTTTAAAAGTTTAGTAAGATTTACTTATGAATCCATCTGGTCCTGAAGATTTTTTTAGGTAGTTCAATATTGGCTTGTTCAATTTATTTTTTCTAAAATGGGAATATTTATGTAATTTATTTCATCTTCTGCTAATCTGGGCAATTTACATTTTTGTAAATATTAATCCATTCTGTTTAGATTGCCATATTTTCATTCCATACAGTTGGGTAAAACAACTCCTAATTATTGCTTTAATTTCTTTTTCATTGTTGATGAGTTCATCTTTTTCATTTTTATTGCTGGTGATTTATTTTTTCTTTCCTGTTCCTAATCAAATTAACCAAACATTTGTCTATTTTGAGTTTTTTCATAAAACTAACTCTTAGTTTTATTAATTAGTTCAATAGTTTTCTTAGTTTCAATTATATTAATATCTTCTTTGAGCTTCAGAATTTCCAATTTAGTATTTAATTGTGGGTTTTAATTTGTTCTTTTTGTAGCTTTTTTTTTAGTTGCATGCCCAATTCAATAATCTCCTCTTTCTCTATTTTATTCATGTAGCTAATCTGAGATGCAAAATTTCTCCTAAATGTGCTTTGGTTGCATCCCATAAATTTTGTTGTATTGCCTCATTATTGTCATTCTCTTGGAAATTGTGATTTGTTTTTTGACTTATTCATTTTTTAGAATTTGATTATTTAATTTCCAATTGGGTTTTAGTCTATTTTTCCCTGCCTCTTTTCCTGTGTTAGTTGCTGATTTGCTGTGATTAAGACCCTCTCACCAGCTTTTCCACAGTCTGTCTGAGCTGAGTTGGACACCCTTTTAACCCCAGTAAAACTGACCTTTCTTGAAGTTTTTCTAGTCTATCTTAACCTGGATAGTGATCTCATAATATCAGACTCTGATAGTTAAGAGGCTTGCTTTCATGTGGTTTTCTAGGAAAACTGGGAAAACACCAGCAGTTTCCTACCTTTACTCTATTATCTTGGCTCCACCCCTGGAACTCTAAAATGTCACTTTTTTAATAGAAGAAATGATATTCTTAAGTGTCTAGCTTTCCTTTACTTCCTTGTAAATTGTTCTTTTGTTCTCTGCTGTGCATCTTTTTTTACTTTATTCTTTTTCCCCTTTCATTCTTCTCATCCTCAAGTAGGCTCCAGTTAAAAATGAATGTATTTATGCATACATATATAAAAATATACATATATATGCATACATTGTTCCCCTCAACTACATGCACACACACACAAACACACACACACACACACACATTTTTCATATACCTGCTGACTTTTTGCTTTAAGTCTGCTGGAATACTTGACTCTAATTTAATTAATCTTCCCCCATCCATGGATACCTTTGTTGTCTTTCCCCCCCATCCTTTGCTTGCCTGTCTACTCATTCTTCTCTCTCCTTTATAGATTTTGGAATGTGCTATACTTTTCATGGTGTATATGTAGTTTGCCTATTTAACTCATTCTCTGTGTGTTTATACACATGTATCTAAGATAACATAAATTGAACCTTAATTTTTGAAACTAAGAAAAAAAGTATTTGAAAATGTCTTACTAGAGACAACTTAGCTTAAATTATTCAACAGCCCTCTTCAAACAACTTTAAAATAACATGTAAAATAAATTTTGCCATGGCAGAGCCAAGAAAATCTCAAGATGAGACGTATTTCATGGCCTAAGAAAATTGAGGAAGAGCACCAGCCCTGAGGTCAGGAGGACCTGAGTTCAAATCTGGTCTCAGACACTTAACACTTCCTAGCTGTGTGACCCTGGGCAAGTCACTTAATCCCAATTGCCTCAGAAAAAAAAAAAATTGAGGAGATTGGCAGGATGAGTTTGGGACTCCAGTGTAATAAAATGGAGCTTTCAGTCCAGAGATGGTATAACTAATAAAAAAAGGATTATGGGGAACCAATCAATTATTGGCATTGGACATAATTGGCACAGAACAACAAATATGTTGAATTTACCCAATTTTAGTTTGAATAATGGAAAAGAATCCTGGGTGTTAACCGCAAGGTATCAGGCAATCTTCTGACAATTCCAAGGGAAAGGACAGTGCCAGTGTTTGGGCTACATTGTACCAGTGGTTTTTGATGAGGAAATACCAGAACACAAATCAGGAAAGTAGTGATCACACGTCTCCTGTATCATGCTAACATAAAAGCATTGAACACTTACAGATCCCCAGAACCAGCTCTGAAAATAGCAGCATGAAAAACCCTGAAACTTAGAAAAGTGCACCCAAATGCTGAGCAGAGCTGAACTTTGACACAAAGTTCAAATAAAGAAAAAGAATAGAAAAATATGAAAATAAGAAAAAAGGTATTTGACTATAGGAAGCTACTACTGTAACAGAGAAATAATAGACATAAAATCAAAGACAAGAATATAAAAATAGTCCAAAAAATCTTCAAAGAAAAGGCTCAAAGAAAAGTTGAACTAGACTCCAATAATGATTCCCAAAAGAGATCAAGAAAGTGATACGATTAGTAGAGAAAGAAACAGAAAATCAAAGGAGAATAATGTAAAAATTATGAGACTAAATAGCTTTGTGTAAAAAAAAAGCAAAAGAAAAAATTGAAGAAGACAACTTCAAAAACAGAACCAGTTTAATTGGAAAAGTTGTGCAAAAATTGACTGAAGAAAAGAACTCCTTAAAAATCAAACACATCAAATGAACAGATTGATTCAAAAACTTTTTAAAAAATTATCTAAAATTAGAAATGGGTTAGTGTAAGCTAATGAACCCAAGAGATATCAAGAAACAATCAAAGAAAATGAATAAAAATAGAAGAAAATGTGAAATATCTTGTCAAATTGGAACCAAGTTGGAACATAGATCAAAGAGAAGCAATTTAACAATTATTGTACTTTGTGAAAATTATGATCAAAGAAAGAGCATAGACATCTTTCAAATATTGTGATATTATAATTAGAATCACATGAGTTTTAGTGTTTTTCTTGTTGAAGGAACAGAAGACATGGAATAAGATTTTTTTAAAGCAAAGGAGCTACATTATAACCAAGGGTAATCAACCCAGAAAAAGTTGAATATAATACTTGAAGGGAAAATATGTATTTAATGAAATAAAGGAATTTCAAGCATTCCTTCTGAAAAGATGAGAACTGAATAGAAAATTTGATATTCAAACACAAAACTCTAGAGAAACAGAAAAATGTAAATTTGAATGAGTAATCATAATTATCTCAACAAAATTAAGCTGTATATATTCTTATATGAGAAGATGATATATTTAAATCCTAAGAACTTTATAATTATCAGGGAAGGTAAAAAGGACTATACATGGAGGTCATAAATGTGAAACTAGCATTTTGGAATGGTGTCAAAAACAAAAAGAAGGGATCAATAGGATAAAGAGGAATGGAGAGTAGAATGGGGAAATTTTTCTTCCATAAAAGGATTAAGAAAGAAAGAGCTTTAACAATGGAAAGGGCAATAATGGGGTAGAGGGCCATGCTTGACCCTCACTCTCATTGGCGTTAGTTCAAAGAGAGAAAATAAACAATTAAAAGGACAGAGAAATGACAAAAGTAAGAATATATTAATCAAAGCATTTGTTAAAAGCAAAATAGACTTTTGAGAAGGGATAGGATAAAAAGAGAGAGAGAAGAAGAAACAGAAGACAATGAGATGGAGGGAAAAACACAGTAAGTATAACTGTGAATATGAATGAGATGAGATCATTCACAAAAAAAGCAGAGTAAGTAAAAAACCAAAATCCAATAATATTGTATTGTACACAAGAGTCACACCAGAAACAGAAAGACATACATAGAATATTTTTTAATGGAGCAGAATCTAAAAGACCTAATTAAAAAGATAATGAGGGAAACTGCATTTTACTAAAAAGTACCATATATCATAAACTAATACAAAAATTAATTAAAATTCCTTTCATAATATACTAAATGTAGGACAGCATCAAATTTATTAAAAATAATTTTATCCAATTTATAAATGTTCAAAGGATATTAATAGGAAATTTTTAGAAGAAATTAAAACCTTCTATAGTGTCATGAAAAAAATCTAAATCACTTTTATTAGAAAAAGACAAATTAAAACAATTGAGATACTGCCTCATATCTGTCAAAAATAACAAATTCTTGATGAGGTGAAGAAAAAAAAAATATATATATGTTAACAAAGTAGTGGTGCAATAGTAAATTGTTCCAACTGTTTGGAAGAAAAATATGGAATTAAGCCCAAAGAGAAATAAAGTTGTATGTATATCATTCGACCAAACAAAACCACTAGTAAGGCTATATTTCAAAGAGATCAATGAAAAGGCAAAGTGCCTATATGTACAGAAATATTTACAGCAGGTTTGTGCGACTGTGTGTGTGTGTGTATGTGTGTGCATGTGTGTGTGTGTGTGTGTGTGTGTATAGTGGTGAAGAATTCAATGCTACTGGCATGCTTTAAAATGAGGGAATAGCTAAAGAAATTGCTGCATATGATTGAGAGGGTGTAATTGTGCTGTGAGATTATGATGAGGGGAGTGGTTTCAGAAAAAAAAAAAGGCAAGACCTTTATAAACTGATGAAAGATGAAGTGAGAACAACTGAGTGATTGCCATAGCAATGTTGCAATGATATTCAGCTATAAAAAATGTAAATATTCTGATAAATACAACAATCCAAGACAATTCCTAAGTACTTATGAAAAAAAAAAGTCAACTACCTCCCATGAGAAAGCTGATGAACATAGACTGCAAATTATAGTTTTCTTGTGTATTTTTATTTTCTTTTTGGTGTTATGGCTAATATGGTTTTGCATAATTTCACATATATTCTTGATAGGGTGCTTGCCTTCTCATGGGTAGGGAGGGATAGGAAGGAGGGAAAAAATTTGCAACTCAGCATTTAATAAGAAAAGAATGTTAAAATAATGGTTTAAAAAGAATTAAAAAAACAAAATAAAAAAACAAAACAAAACAAAACAAAAACAAAAACAAAAACAAACAAACAAACAAACAAACAAAAAACCAAATCTGGTTACCAAGTAATATAGAAACCAAATGTACATTGGTTGCTTTGGGTCTATACTAAGATTTATGATTTACATTCAGCATATAGGAAGCTTTTAAATAGGGAATTCAGCTAAAAGTAGTATTATGGAAAGATTGACTATTTTCATAATAGAAGGCAAATATCCTAGGCTAAGAATTACATTCTGGCACTCTACTCTGTGTTGATTGCAAGTCTTTAGTAATACTGTTAACATTTTTTGTTGTCTAATATTTAAAAAAAAAGAATTTAAGCAAAACTTTGAAGAGCCTCAGGATCATCTTGTAGGACAACTTTTTGTAAGAACCAGTATTGTTTAGCATGGAAAAAATTCATAACTGAAAACTCATGATTACTGAATTCAATTTATTGACAGTCATGTTAAAAGAAGGTTTGAATATATTTCATTTCACCTCAAATCAAATTAATTCAAGGATTATGCAAGTGCTTACTTTGTTCAAGAACTGAGCTAATGAATGAAAATGCAAATAAAGTTAGAAAGAAAGATAGGCTCTATCTTCAAGGAATTTGCATTTTTATGAGGAAAAATAATACACAAAAGAAAGCTAAAAAGCATGGGTAAAACAGTTGAGGGAAAGACATAATAGAAAAAATCCAAGGAGTCAAAAGTCACCTAGGAAAAAAGAAATAAAGATAATCTTAATATCAAGGCATCCATATTACAGGTGTATTCCTTAAAACACAGGTTCTGAAAGGAACAAATCAGTTGTTGGAAGAGGCTACAGGAATAGAATGTATTTCCAATATGAAATAGTCAATCCAATTCAAATAACATTTATTAAGTACTTAGTATTTGCTCAGCACCGTGCAAAGTAATATATATATATATATGTATATATACATATATATATATAATTAATAAAAAACAAGACACTACCTGATATCAAAGAAACGATTATCTAAAAGATAAGTCCAAAAAGATACAAGGAATTTTGGGAACTTAAGAGAAAAAACACCAAGGGGTACCTAGTACAAGGGTATTTTGTGCCCTAGTGTTGAAACCAGGAAAATAAATTAAAGTCAGGGATGAACTTTAGAGGAACTGAGAATCCAGTTTCCACCTTCTAAAGGAAGGATTTGACCAGATTTGCTACTTTGTCCTTCATTCCTCCAATAGAGGGAAGAGGATGTTGAGTGGGATATGTCAATCAAGCCTGGAGTTAGCACCATGGTGATATGATTAGAAGTGACAAGCTTATTCTAGGAAGTATATATTGTTCCCCTCTGTTGAAACCAGAACAGGTAAGAATGAACACCTGAGAGTTCAAGGTTGAAGTGAATTTCCAAGGTGAGATGTCTTCTGTGGTATGGCAATCACAGAGAGTCAGGAATAGATGCTGGAGAACAGGGTGGGACTCCTTAAAGGAATAAACATTTATGTAAAGCTTATGTCAAAAAACATTTCACCCCAAATATATAGAGACAGATAATAGAAAGGTAGATAGATATGCATATGAATATAGATATAGATCTCTATATATCTCTATGTATATTTGTTTATATAAGTATACATATTTTATGTGTATGTATTTTATACATATATATGTGTGAGTGTATGTATGTATGTGGTCCATACTGATAAATAATAGGTTCAACTATACCAGAAAGCTATGGTTAGTTTATCCCTTGTTGAAAGTATTAGAAAGGCTTACATAAATATTGTTTCAGGTTTTCTAAAACTTTCAAATTCTATGATTTTGAAATTCTATAAAGTACAAGAAGAGCCACTAAAATAAGTGGGAGAGGCCTGGAAATGTAAAACCATACTATGTAAACAATGACTGAAGGAAATATTTTCTCATTTTAGAATTGTTCAAATAATGCAATTAGGTGTTTTGAGAGAAAATTAAATAATATTTATAAAGCATTTATAGAGTATAATAAATTCTAGCCATTATTTATTTTAATGATAATAATATTTATAATTGTTGTTATTGTTATTATTATTATTTGTGAGATTGGTGTCTTTCCATGGGAAATTTTTAAGCTCAACATGAGTGGTTGATTCTATCAGATCTCATAATGCCTGTTAGAAAGTCTTCCTGGGTTTCTCTCCCTTTCCTGTTCTTTTTCCGCCTACTCTTTTTCCTCCTCATTTTTCTATTCTTCTTCCCTCTCTTTGTCCTTATTCTTGTTCTTCTTATATATATTATATGTATATTTTTTTCTTTTTCTAACAATCTATGATTTTTCTGTATGTATAAAAAAGAAGAAAGAGGAAATAATCATTACCAATCTTGCATCTATAAAATCAGAAGTGAAACGAATGGGCATTGGGTAATATCTTGAAAAAGGTATAAGATCAAATAAAATAATACTTTTTAAAAAAAAATTTGATGAAGGGGGCAGCTAGGTGGTGCAGTGGATGGAGCACCAGCCCTGAAGTCAGGAAGACCTGAGTTCAAATCTGGTCTCAGACACGTAGCAGCTGTGTGACCCTGGGCAAGTCACTTAACCCCAATTGCCTCAGCAAAAAAAAAAAAATGATGAGAATGTAATAGGCTATTAAAAAAAACAAAAGTAAAAATGTAAAAACAAAATAAAAAAAATATAATACACCCCTCATAAAAGGCATACGATTTGTGGAGTAAATCCAGTGATGGGATATGCCCGCCTCCTAATAAGAAAGATTAATTTGAAAATATTTTAATAAAAGCTTTTTATTTTCAAAATATATGCAAAGATAGTTTTCAACATTCACCCCAGAAAACTTGTGTTGCAAATTTTTCTGCCTTCCTTTCTTCTACCTACATTACTAAAACAGCAAGTACTACAATATCTGTTTAACATGTGAAATTCTATACATATTTTCACAATTGTCATGCTGTACAAAAAAATGATATTAAAAGAGGAAAATGAGGAAGAAAAACAAAAAGCAAGCAAACAACAACAAAAATGTGAAAATATTATTATACTACATTGTGATGCATATTAAGTCCCCATAGTACTCCTTCTGGATGCAGATGATTCTCCCCATCAAAAATCTATTGGAATTGGTCTGAATCACCTCACTGTTGAAAAGGGCCACATCCATCAGAATTGATCATTGCATAATCTTGTAGTTGTATAATGTCGTCTTGATTTTATTTGCTTCACTTGGCCTTACTTCATTTAAGTTTTTCCAGGTATCTCTGAAATCACCTTGCTGATTCTTTCTTATATAATAATAATGTTCCAAAATGTTCAATTCTATAACTTCAAACACCATAACTTATTCAGTCATCCTGCAACTGATAGGCATCCAGTCATTTTCCAGTTTCTTTCTACTACAAAACAGACTGCCACAAACATTTTTGCACATGTGGATCCCTTTCTCTCCTTTATGATCTCTTTGTGATAAAAGCCCATTAGAAGCACTGCTGGATCAAAAGGAAAGCAGAGTTTGATAGTCCTTTAGGAATAGTTACAAACTGCTCTCCAGAATGGTTGAATCAGGTCACCAACTCACCGCTCCACCAACAATGTATTTCATCCTCTCCAACATTCCTCACTAAGTTTTCCTGTAATCTTAACCAGTCTGAGAGGTGTATAGTGATATGTCAAAGTTAATTTGCTCTTCTCTGATCAACAGTTATTTTTAGCACCTTTTCATATGACTAGAAATAGTTTTAATTTCTTCATCTGAAAATTGCCTATGCATATGCTTTGGCCATTTATCAATTGGAGAATGGCTTAATTTTTTATACATTTGAGGCAATTCTCTATATATTTTAGAAAAGAGGCCTTTATCAGAACCCTTGAATGTAAAATTTCCCCCAGATTTATTGCTTTTCTTTTAATCCTGTCTGCCTTGGTTTTGTTTCTACAAAAACTTTTTAATTTGATATAATAAAACTTATCCATTTTGTATTCAACATTGTACTCCAGTTCCTCTTTGCCCACAAATTCCTTCCTTCTCCACAGGTGAAGTGGTAATGGTGATAGTGGGCAAACTTGTTTCACCTATGATCTTATTGGGAATGCTTCTACTTTATTCCCATTACATATGATGCTTGCTGTTGGTTTTACATAGATACTATTAATCACTTTAAGGAAAGTTCCATTTATTTCTATACTGTCTAACATTTTGAATAGGAATGACTGTTGGGTTTTGTCAAATGCTTTTTCTGCATATATTGAGGTAATCATAAAATTTCTGTTAGTTTTCTTATTGCTATAGTTAATTATGGTAAAAGTTTTTCTAAATTAAATCAGCCCTGCATTCCACATATAAATCCTAGTTGGTTATAGTGTATTATCTTGCTGATACATTACTGCTGTCTCTTT
Source organism: Myrmecobius fasciatus (assembly GCA_023553655.1). Taxonomy (NCBI): domain Eukaryota; kingdom Metazoa; phylum Chordata; class Mammalia; order Dasyuromorphia; family Myrmecobiidae; genus Myrmecobius; species Myrmecobius fasciatus. Next base: position 153,768 of record JAJPUD010005044.1, on the reverse strand, counting down.
GCTGATACTATATTTGAGATTTTTGCATCAATATTCATTAGGGAAATTGATCTATAATTTTCTTTCTCTGTTTTGACCTCCTGATTTATATATGAGCACTATATCAGTGCCATAATAGGAAATTGGTAAGAATCTTTCTTTCCCTATATTCCCAAACAGTTTACAAAGTATTGGAATTAATGGTTCTTTAATTGTTAGGTAGAATTCATTAGTAAAGACACCTAGTGAAAGAGAGAGCTGATTAATAGCTTGTTCAACTTCTCTTTTCTAAAATGGTACTATGTAAGTACTTTATTTCCTCCTGTGTTAACCTGTTAAATCTATATTTTTATAACTATTCATCCATTTCACTTATTTTATCAGATTTATTGACATACAACTTGGAAAAAGGCTCCTAATTATCATTCGAATTTCTTTTTTATTGGTAGAAAGCTAAACCTTTTCATTATTGATACTAGTAATTTGATTTTCTTCTTTGCTTTTTCTAATCAAATTAACTAATAGTTTACCTATTTTGTTGGTCTTTTCATGAAATCAACTCAGTTTTATTTATTAGTCAATAGTTTTTTTTTAATTTCAATTTTATTAAACTCTCCTTTTATATTCAGAATTTCAAATTTTTTATTTGATCTAAGAATTTTAGTTTATTCTTTTTTCCAGGTTTTTACTTCCATACCCAATTGATTGATCCTCTCTTTCTCTATTTTATTCATGTAAACATCTAGAGATATACAATTTCTCCTAAAAATTTCTTTGGCTGTATCCTATAAATTTTTTTTTTAAATAAAGCTTTTTATTTGCAAAACATATGAGTGACCTTTCAACATTGACCTTTGCAAAAAAACTTTTTTTTTTCCCAAGCTTTTCCTTTCCCTCCCCCCGCCCCCCACCCCTAGATGACAGGTAATCTAATACATGCTAGATAGGATAAATTATATGACAAGTACAATACATGTATACAGATCTATACAGTTATCTTACTGCACAAGAAACATCAGATCTAGAAAGAGAAGAAGAAAAAAAACAACCTAAGAAGGAAAACAGAATGCATGGAAATATTCACAGAAAGCGTTAAAATGCTGTGTTGTGGTTCACTCTCAGTTCCCACAGGCCTCTCTCTGGATGTATATGACTATCTTCATCGCAGCACAACTGGTTTGAATCACATCATTGTTGAAGAGAACCATGTCCATCAAAATTGATCATCGTATAGTCTTGTTGCTGTGTATAATGTTCTCCTGGTTCTGCTGATGTCACTCAGCATCAGTTCATGCAAGTCTCTCCAATCCTCTCTGAAATCCTCCTGTTGGTCATTTCTTACAGAGCAATAATATTCCATAACATTCATATACCATAATTTATTCAGCCATTCTCCAATTGATGGGCATCTTTTCAATTTCCAGTTTTTTGCCACTACAAAAAGGGCTGCCACAAACATTTTTGCACATGTGGGTCCTTTTCCCTCCTTAAAAATCTCTTTGGGATATAGGCCCAGTAGAAACACTGCTGGGTCAAAGGGTATGCACTGTTTGATAACTCTTTGAGCATAGCTCCAAATTGCTCTCCAGAATGGTTGGATCCGTTCACAGTTCCACCAACAATGTATCAGTGTCCCAGTTTTCCCACATCCCCTCCAACAGCTATCATTAACATTTCCTGTCATTTTAGCCAA
>JAJPUD010005044.1:132533-151996 GCA_023553655.1 Myrmecobius fasciatus | reverse complement strand
TTGTCTGTTCATATCTTTTGACCATTTGTCAATTGGAGAATGGCTTGAATTCTTATATATTTGAGTCAATTCTCTATATATTTTAGAAATGAGGCCTTTATCAGAACCTTTGGATGTAAAAAAATTTCCCCAGTTTACTGCTACCCTTCTAATCTTGTCTGCATTCATTTTGTTTGTACAAAAACTTTTCAACTTGATATAGTCAAACTTATCTATTTTGTGATTAATGATGACCTCTAGTTCTTCTTTGGTCACAAATTCCTTCCCCCTCCACAGGTCTGAGAGGTAAACCATCCTACATTGTTCTAATTTGTTTATAATATCATTCTTTATGCCTAGATCATGAATCCATTTTGACCTTATCTTGGGATATGGTGTTAGGTGTGGGTCAATGCCTAATTTCTTCCAGACTAGTTTCCAATTATCCCAGCAGTTTTTGTCAAATAGTGAGTTTTTATCCCAAAAACTGGGGTCTTTGGGTTTATCAAACACTAGATTACAATTGTCATTGAGTATTTTGTTCTGTGAATCTAACCTATTTCACTGATCCACTACTCTATTTCTTATCCAGTACCAAATGGTTTTGATGACCACTGCTTTATAATATAGTTTTAGATCTGGTGCAGCTAGGCCACCCTCATTTGCATTTTTTTTCATTAATTCCCTTGAAATTCTTGACCTTTTGTTTTTCCAGATGAATTTTGTCGTTATTTTTTCTAGTTCAGTTAAATAATCTCTTGGGAGTTTGATTGGTATAGCACTAAATAGATAGATTAGTTTAGGTATCCTATAAATTTTGATATTTTTTTTTCATTATTATCTTTCTTTTGGATGAAATTATCAACTGTATCTATGATTTGTCATTTCACCCACTCATTCTTTAGGATTATATTATTTAGTTTCCAACTAGCTTTTAGTCTATTTTCCCCTGGCCCTTTAATACATGTAATTTTTATTGCATCATAATCTAAAAAAAGATGCATTAATTATATCTGACTTTCTGCATTTAATTTTGAGGTTTTATGCCCTAATACATGGTCAATTTTTGTACAGGTTCCATGTACAGCTGAGAAAAATAGTATATTACTTTCTATTCACATTCAATATTCTCCAAAGTGCTATTATATCTAAATTTTGTAAAATTCTATTGACCTTCTTAACTTTTTTCTTATTCATTTTATGATTTGGTTTATCCAGTTCAGATACAGCAAGATTGAGATCCCCCACTAGTGTGATCTTGTCTGTTTCTTCTTGCAAATTTCCTAACTTCTTTTTTAGGAATATAGATAGTATACCACTTGATGCATATTTGTTTAATGTTGTTATTATTTCACTATCTATGGTACCCTTAAAGTGAAATTTCCTTCCTTGTTTCTTTTAATTAGGGCTATTTTTGCTTTGGCTTGAGCTAAGATCAGGATCGTTACCTCCTGCTTTTTTTTTTAACTTCACCTGAAATTTAATAGATTCCACTCTAGCCTTTTATTATTACTTTCTATGTGACTCTTTTTTTTCATTCTTTTAAAAAATTATTAATTTTTAATATACATTGATCTATAAATCATGTTAGACATGAAAAATCAGAACAAAAGGTGAAAATGATGGGAGAGAAAAAAACAGGAAAAAAAATGAACAAAGCTTGTGTTGATTTACAGTCAATGTCTATAATTCTTTTTCTGTATGCCGATGGCATTTTCTGTTTAAAATCTATCAGGATTGCTTTGGATCACTGAGCCACTGAGAAAAACTAAGTCTTTAATAGTTGATCATTGCACTTATTGTGTACAATTGTGTTATTATGTACAATTATGCATCCAATATGTGCAATATTGCATAGAATATATTCCTTTTTCTGCTTGTTTTGCTCAGTATCAGTGTAAATCTTTCCAGACCTTTCTAAAATCAGCTTGTTCATTATTTTTATAGAACAATATTCCATTATCTTCATATAACAAAACTTATTCAGCTATTCATTTTCTAATTATTTGCTACCACTAAAAGAGCCACTACATTTTTGTACATGTGTGTCCTTAACCTCCTTTAATATTTCCTTGGAATACAGAGCTAGTAACGGCACTGTTGGTTCAAATGATACACACAGTTTGACAGTCCACTAGGCATAGTTCCAGATGGCTCTTCAGAATGGTTGGAACATTTCACAGTTCCACAATGCATCAGTATTCTAATTTTCCCACATCTCCTCCAACAATCATTGTCATGTCCTGTCATCTTTGTCAATCAAAGAGATATGAGGTGGTACCTCCGAGTTGTGTTAATTTACGTATCTCTAATCAATAATGATTAAGAACATTTTTTCATATAACTATAGATGACTTTAACTTTGTCATCTGAAAATTGTGTGTTCATATCCTTTAGCAATGTATTAATTGGAGAATGACTTGTAGTGTTCAATTTGACACAGTTATTTATATATTTTAAAAATAAGAACTTTATCAGAAATACTGTTTATAAAGTTTTGTTTTTTTTTTTTTTGCTCAACTTTGTAATTCCCTTTTAATCTTTTTTCTTGGGTTTTGTTTGTGCAAAACCTTTTTAATTTAATGTAATCAAACTTGTCCATTTTGTCTTTCTCTAATTTTTCTTTGTTCATAAATTCTTCCCTTCTCCAAAGATCTGATAGGTAAATTATTCCTAGCTTTCTTAATTTGTTTATGGTGTCATCCTTTTTGCCCAATATTGTACCCATTTTGATTTTATTTTGGTATGGGGCATGAATTGCATGTCTATACCACGTTTCTGACATATCATTTTCCAGTTTTCCTAGCAATATTTGTTAAATAATGATTTCCTGTTCCAGAAGCTGTAATTTGAAGGGGTTACCAACATTAGATTATTATAGGCCTTGATTGTGTCATGTGTGTCTAATCTATTCTACTGACCCATAAATCTATTTCTTAGCCAGTATCAAATGGTTTTAATGATTTAAACTTTATAATGTAGTTTCAGGTCTGATAATCCTAAACAACTATCCTTTATGTATATTTTTTCATTAATTCCATTGATATTCTTGACTTTTTGTTCTTCCAGATGAATTTTGTTATTATTTTTTTATACTTCTACAATTCTTACAATTTGATTGGTATGGTACTGTATCACTCTCCTTAAACGTGTTTCTTGTAAACAACATATTGTAGGATTCTGTGTTTTAATCCAGTTTGCTACCCTCTTCCATTTTATGGGAGAGTTCATCTCATTCACATTCACAGTTAAAATAGCTAACTCTGTATTTTCCATCACTTTATTTTCCCCAAGTTATACTTTCTCTTTCATTTCCCCCTTTCCCTCCTGCCCAGTGTTTTGCTTCTGACCACCATCTCCCTCAATTTGTCCTTTCTCTTTACACCTCCTTCTTCCCTTTCTTATCCCTTTCCTCTACTATCTCTTTTCTCTCTTCTATTACCCTCTTTCCTTCCCTTTCCCCTCCCACTTCCCTAGAAATATACTATGACAATAACTATTTAGTAAGATTTGATGACACTAGAAGTTCATAAAAATACTAAGAAAAATTAATGGATCTGAATAAAGCTGATAGCAAAATTATTCTGAAAGTGGTATGAACAAAAGAAAAAACCCTCCTATTTACAAATGATTCTTTTTTGTTGTAATTGCATAAAGTTGCTAAAATTATTTGGAATACTGAATTACCATTATAAACCAGTACATCAAATTATCTGCATGGATAGATGCAAATCAACCCACAGAGAAGGGAGACTAAGTTTCTCGGTGAGGATTTTTTCATTTAGAGTTCAAAATGTGCTCTTCCAAGTGATAATTTATTTTGTTCTTATTTTTTCATGCCTCATGTAAAATTTATCTTTCAAAAGTGGGAAGATTTTATTAATTTCACTCACCTCACAGTGGGTGATTCCAAAATATTTTTTAGACTTTAGGAAGACAAAGTTATAGTGGAAAAGAGGTAAAAAAAAGACACTGAGGATGAGAGACAGGGGTCTCTGTAAGCTGAACAATTCAGGTGGCATTGTGTCTCCTTGAATTAACATCATTATGACCTAACCTACATAATGTTCCATATAAATTCATTCTAATCTGGGTGAAACCTATAAAAAGGGGAAACAAGTTCTGATGGAAGTAAATTTTATTATTATAGAATAATGAGGCCAGGCATCATGTTTTTCTTGGGCAGATTTTAATTTCATAAATCAATCATCATGAAGCTATTTTATTAGATATTGAAAGATTTTGGTCTAATTTAAATTACTCATATGCTATTCTCTTGCAATCCATGCACTCAGAGGCTTATCCACATAACAAAGGGGAAAAAATGAATGGGAAGAGAACTTTCATAGCTTCCATATAGTAAAGATCTTAATGAATGTAACAATCAATAATATTTCAAAGTGAGTATCAAATTTAGAAATTGTAATTTTCTTTTTATATTTAATAGTTAACAATTCATGTGATCTAAAATTTTAATACATATAAATATAACACTCAATACCTTTTTTTTTAACATTGCCAAAAACATCATTTTGTTTAGTTGCTTTATTTTATAAGACAGAAATGCATTTTATTTTTTTTTCAATTTTCAATAGTATTTTGTTTTTCTGAATACATATAAAGATACTTTTCAATATTCATTTTTGTAAGACTTTGTGTTCCAAATTTTTCTCCCTCCTTTTGTTACCTCCCTGTCTCCACAAAAGCAATTTGATATAGATTAAATATGTGTAATTATTTATTTTTTTAGCTGAGGCAATTGGGGTTAAGCGGCTTGCCCAAGGTCACCCAGATAAGAAGTGTTAAGTGTCTGAGACCAGATTTGAACTCAAGCCCTCCTGACTTCAAGGCTGCTGCTCTATCTCTATGCCACCTAGCTGCCCTAATGTAATTCTTTCAAATATATTTCCACATTTCTTATGTTGTACAAGGAAAATCAGACCAAAAAGGAAGAAAAAAAAAGAACCAATCAAACAAGCAAGAAAATGAATATAAAAATGTGAAAATACTATGTTTCAATCCACATTCATTTCCCACAGTTCTCTCTTTCTCTCTCTGGTTGCAGATGGCATTTTTCATCCCAAGTCCATTGGAATTTTCTTGAATCATCACAGTTTTAAGAAGAGCCAAGTCCATCACAAATGATCATCCCATAATCTTGTGTTACTGTGTGAAATGTGCTCTTGCTTCTGCTCACACCCAGCATCAGTTCATGTAAGTCTTTCCAATTTTTTTCTGAAACCAGCCTATTCGCCGAATCTTACAGAACAATAGTATTCCATTACATTCATATACATTAACTTATTAAGCCTTTTCCCAGTTAATGGGGATCCGCTCATCTTCCTGTTCCTTGCCATTACAAAAAAAGTTGCTACAAATATTTTTACACATGCAATCATTTTCATCATTTTGTTTATTTACTTGTTTGTTTCTTCTGTTTTTTACTTGGGGCCTGATTTTTCTTACACAATATGATAAATATGGAAATATATTTCAAAGGATTGTATATATTTAATCTATACAAGACTGATAGTTGACTTGGGCATGGGACAAGTAACAAATAGGAAAAAATTTTGGAACAGAAATACTTACTAAAATAAATACCAAAAACTGAATTTACATATATTTTGAAAAAAAAAATACTTTCAAAAAATAAAACAGGAAAAAGTGAAACTGAAAATAACAAGGGGAAAAATTAATTCATTTTATTTATAAATTTATAAAATTTATAAAAATATAAATAAATATAAATTATAAATTTATAAATTATAAATTTAAAATTATTTCAAATATAATCTGTAACCAGATAATATAATGTGACTAACAATTACTGTGTCTAATTTACCAATTTCATAATTTAAATAGGATAGAATATTTTTCATCTCTACTCCTTTTCAGGTTTATTCCTTATAATATTTATTTAGCACTTAAAAGTATGCAAGATGCTTTATTAAAGTTTTATCATTTGATTTTTATAACTCTTAGAAGTAGATATTATTATTAACTTTATTTAATGGATAAGGAAATAATGCTGCTTTCTAAAAAGATGTACCAAGAAAAATTTTTTGTAAGTTTTATTTTTAATTTTGATTTATTTTTAGTAGTAGTAGCAGCAGCATATACCATATTTGAAGTGCTCTAGCTGTTGGAAAGCCAGAATCTTGGCTGGTTTGGGGATTTTCAAGGTTAGTTTCTGAGCTTGAGTAACTGCTGCAGACATCTTTTTTACCTTAGGTGCAAAAGCCCCAGACAGATGGTCACATCAATGTTGCTGGATGAGAGCTCTATCAGTAAAACTTAAACTTGATGCAGATAATGCATTTTTCATGACAGCAAATATACCCATTTGTTGCTGTGGCATTATGCCCCTTTATAAGCTGTTAGGCTTATATTAATAGCATATGGATGCAAGTCTAATCAAAATGGAGTAGTTGCCCGCTAAACCCTTCCAAGTGCTGTACTTGCTGCCAAAAAGTCTTCGTGTTTGCAAATATTTTAAATTTTAACCTGAACATTCCATATATAGACTCAGTATGGCTAAATGGAAAAATAGAGAGGAGGGAAAATCAGGTTTCTTACCTGACTTTCTAGGACCTGGAAAGATTTGGTTCATTATGATCACAGGAAAGGTATCTGCCTTCTCAGACCTTCACTGTTCTCAATTATAAAAGGAAGACATTAACCTTTGTAAACTTTAAATTTCTTTCCAACTCCATTGGTTGAAGAACCACATATATAGACTTTGGTATAGATACATGCAACTTATACTCTTGTCATATCACTTTTCTAGTCTGTCAGTGTGAATAAACTAACTTTTTCCTGTCTCAACACTTTTTAAAGATGCATCTAAACTTCAAGATTGATAGTCACTGTGTTTTGCTTTCGAAGACATATTAAATTAGTATTTCTATTTTTCTCATATTATTCTATTATATTAAATTCTATTATTATTTCTTCTATTATTATCTCATGTTGAGGATGTTTAAAATACTCTGTCATAAGCAACAGAGATTAACGTTTATATCTGGAGACAAGAAACATCTGGGTCATTGGAATAGAAAACCAGAACTTGAAGTGAATTTGGGGGCCATTTAATCCAAATCACTTAATTTTACAGATAAAGTCTGTAAACTTTAAATTACTTGCCTAAAGTAATGCAATTAGTAAACATCCAAGTTAATATTAAAGGATAGAGGATAGGGAATATGATCATGTTGCTTTCCACACAAGAATAGCTAAATTCAACATGGCATTCCTCAGTTTGTAAATACTTTAGTTTTCATTGATCTTTAACACTAAAGAAGAGGTGGTCTGGTAGATGGAATTATTATTCTTTTGTGATTTTATAGAAATAGAATGACTAACTTTCTACATGCCTAAGAAACTATCTGCAGAAATACAGTTGGGTGCAGATTACCTCTTTCAAAATCTCAACATCAGATTGTAGCTCATTCATCAGTTTATTAATGCAAATTAAAGAACTTTGAGAAAATGGGCAAAATAAATTTTCTTTTATTCCCAGATAATTTTTGTTTCTTTAAGAAACTGAGAGAGGGAAGCCGAACCAAGATGGTGGAGAGTAGACAGGAATTTGCCTGAGTTCTTCCTGGCTTCCCTCAAAATCAATACTAGATCAAGCCTTTGAACAGATTTTGGAGTGACAGAACCCATAAATATTTGGAGTGTAACAAATTTCCAGCAGAAGATATCTTGGAAGAACTACAGGAAAGGTCTGCCTCAATTGGTCAGGAAAGGAATGTGACACAGCAAAGGCACAGTGCAGGAAGGCCAGGAAGTAGAGGCCCCACATGAGGAATCTAGTGGGATGCACTTCGCCAAAATACAGCAGTGTTGGCTATTCTGTCTTGGTTTAGAATGCCAGTAGATCAGCAGACTAGCTGCAAGAACTCCAGCACAACTACAGAAGGCAAACAGTGAGCCCATAAACCCCAGCATAACAGGCAAGACTTGATCAGGCCCACCCATGGGAAAGCATGCAGCAAATCCTGAGGCTACTAAAGGCAAAACACCTCCAAGTGAAGTTTTAAAGGAGATATCAACCAATCTTCAACTCAGAAGGCTCTCTTGGAAGAATTCAAAAAGCATCTTAAAAGAGAATTATAAGAAAAATTTGGGAAGGGAATAAGAGCTGTGCAAGAGAGTTTGGAAAAAGAAACACAGAAAATAACTTAAGAAAACAACTGCTTAAAAATACATTTGGTGAAATGGAAAAATATGGAAAAAACACTTCTTAAAAATAGATTTCATAAAATGGGAAATGAAAACAGCTTTTTCAAAAATAGAATTGATGAAATGGGAAAAATGAGAACAACTCCTTAAAAATAGAATTGGTGAAATGGAAATTGAAATAGAAAAAAGAGAAAATAAGATAATTGGATAATGTCTTTTTTCTTCCAATTTCCTGACCTCATTTGTGTTTAATCACTTTCATGATAATTAATTTCCTAGATTTTTTTAAATGTGACTTCTTATAATTTTCTGATAGGTGAGGCAACGTTTTGCATTGTCATTTGATAGATTTTGTGTAAATGAATAAGTGAAGAAATAAAAAACAATCATTAAACACTTACTATTAACTAATTAGTTAGTTGGGGACACAAATAGAAAAATTAGCCAGCTCTTGTTTTAGAACTTATATTTTAATAGAAGAAGAAAACACTTATAGGAGACTGATAGGAAGAGATATTTTACAGGGATGATAAGTACACCTACTTAAGAGCAGATAGATAGACACTCTTTCCAGGATTAAGTATAGAATTCATTTAATTATGGTTCCCAATTTGGAATATAGAGAGAGCATGTTATGTGTTTATGAAGAGATAATTGGTTTGTTCCTCACTCTATTATTTATTTTTTCAAACAGGAAAAATGGATAGCAGAGACTACTCATTGTATCTTTATATAGCTCAGTCAAGAATCAGTCAAGTATGTATTAAACCAAGAGTCTCTGTTCTCAAGGATCTTAGAATCAATCTAGTGAGGAAAGACAGTAAATAAAAGGGGAAATAAAGGAGACAGAAAATGAGGTCTCTGTGATGGGGAATGGTTGCTAATACTAGAGAATGAAATTTGGTTGGTTGGTTTCTGAGCCCTTTCTTCACAAAATAGAGGTTATGGAATAAAACAACAGAATAAGGATGCAGCCGAGACAGTGATATAGTCACAGAATCAGAGATGGCAACTTCAAACTTTTCCTCCAAATGAGATAAATGATTGTTGACTAACAGAGCTGTACTGATAAAAGAGTCTGTACATATGTGTATTGTTCATATGTATGTCTATAATCCATGTTTTGAATGCATGAATTTATTTGAGAATTCAAAAATAAAACATAATTCTTGATGGCAAATTTAATAATTGCTGTAAATGTTTATCAAAAGAAGTGGCTTCCCCTCCAGCACCTGCAGGTTCTTGGTGATTTTCATCATCATTTATTTATTTATTTGTTGAAAAGTTTTAGCTTATTTATCATTAGGGACATTCAAATGGGTAATAATAGCCCTTCAAGATAAATGTAACTTTACCTTCTTGTACAGACAATTGAATTATACTCAACAGGCAAGGAAGTTTCAGTTAAAATATTTGCAATATTTGTTCCAATTGAAGTTTAGGGAAATCCGAAACACCTGCTCTATTCAAAGATTAAGTGATCAGCTTCTAAGAAATTTTTGGTTCGTTGTAGGTATCCTTGTTTTGCAGAGCATGAAAGCTTTCATTTTCTATAAACTGAATACTACTCAGGAAAGGAATACTGATATGGCTCCAGGAACTGTTCTAACTGTGGTGAAAAATGAGTCATTCCTATGAAACTATCAAAATACATGAATTCACAATGAATTTTCCCATTGGGATAGAACCAAACTTCATGTTTTCTTGTTACTTCAAATAGTTCAGATTAAAACTCATGAACAATTTCACGTTTTCATTATTTAAGCTAATTGGAACCCGACTACAGATGGGGAAAATGTGGAAAAGTGCATTTAGAGATGCAGAAAAAGAATTTGATAAAATCCAACACCCTTTCCTATTAAAAACACTAGAGAGTATAGGAATAAATGGGCTTTTCCTTAAAATGATCAGTAGCATCTATTTAAAACCATCAGCAAGCATCATATGTAATGGAGACAAACTAAAACCATTCCGAATAAGATCAGGAGTGAAACAAGGCTGCCCACGGTCACCATTACTATTTAATATTGTATTAGAAATGTTAACTTTAGCAATAAGAGAAGAAAAAGCGATAAAAGGAATCAGAGTAGGTAATGAAGAAACCAAATTATCACTCTTTGCAGATGACATGATGGTATACTTAGAGAGCCCTAGAGACTCAACGAAAAAATTACTAGAAACAATTCACAACTTTAGCAAAGTGGCAGGATTCAAAATTAATCCACATAAATCATCAGCATTTTTATATATTACCAACAAAGTTCAGCAGCAAGAGATACAAAAAGAAATTCCATTCCAAATAACAGATAATAGGATAAAATATTTGGGAATCTATCTGCCAAGGAAAAGTCAGAAACTATACGAACTAAACTACAAAACACTTTCTATACAAATAAAATCAGACCTAATCAATTGGAAAAACATTAAGTGCTCATGGGTAGGCAGAGCAAACATAATAAAAATGACAATACTACCCAAACTAATCTACTTATTTAGTGCCATACCAATCAAACTCCCAAGAAATTATTTTACAGATCTAAAAAAAATAGTAGCAAAGTTCATTTGGAAGAACAAAAGGTCAAGGATTTCAAGGGGATTAATGAAAAAAAAAAAGACAGATGAAGGTGGCCTTGCTGTCCCAGATCTAAAACTATATTATAAAGGAGCGGTCATCAAAACCATTTGGTACTGGCTAAGAAATAGAGCAGTCGATCAGTGGCACAGGATAGGTTATCAGGACAATCTACGCAATAACCTTAACAATCTAGTATTCGATAAACCCAAAGACCCCAGCTTTTGGGATAAATACTCACTATTCGGCAAAAACTGCTGGGAAAATTGGAAACTAGTGTGGAAGAAATTAGGGCTTGACCCATACCTAACACCACATAACAAGATAAGATCTAAATGGGTTCAAGATCTAGATATAAAGAGTGATTTTGTAAGCAACTTAGAGGAACGTAATATAGTTTACCTCTCAGACCTGTGGAGACGGAATAAATTTATATCCAAAGAAGATCCTAATTGAACACCAGATGGATAATTTTGATTATATTAAGTTAAAAAGTTTCTGTACAAATAAAACTAATGCATATAAGATTAGGAGGGAAGCACCAAGTTGGGAAATCATCTTTACATTTAATGGTTCTGATAAAGGCCTCATTTCTAAAATATATGGAGAATTGTCTCATATTTATAAGAATTGAAGCCACTCTTCAATAGATAAGTGGTCAAGGGATATGAACAGACAATTTTCAGATGATGAAATTAAAACCATCTCTAGTCATATGAAAAGTTGCTCCAAATCACTATTGATCAGAGAAATGCAAATTAAGACAACTCTGAGGTGCCACTACACACCTGTCAGATTGGCTAAAATAACAGGAAAAGGTAACGACGAATGTTGGAGGGGATGTGGGAAAACTGGGACACTAATACATTGTTGGTGGAACTGTGAACGGATCCAACCATTCTGGAGAGCAATTTGGAGCTATGCTCAAAAATTTATCAAACTGTGCATACCCTTTGACCCAGCAGTGTTTCTACTGGGCCTATATCCCAAAGAGATCTTAGAGGAGGGAAAGGGACCCACATGTGCAAGAATGTTTGTGGCAGCCCTTTTTGTAGTGGCTAGAAACTGGAAACTGAATGGATGCCCATCAATTGGAGAGTGGCTGAATAAATTATGGTATATGAATGTTATGGAATATTATTGTTCTGTAAGAAATGACCAGCAGGACGATTTCAGAGAGGCCTGGAGAGACTTGCATGAACTGATGTTGAGTGAAACGAGTAGAACCAGGAGATCATTATACACAGCAAGAACAATATTACATGATGATCAATTCTGATGGCCATGGCTCTCTGCAAAACAAAAATTGTCTCAAACCAGTTCCAATTGTTCACTGAAGAAAACCATATACACCCAGGTTAAGGGCTGTTTACTATGGATCACAACGTAATATTTTCATTATCTCTTTTGATGTTTGCTTGCATTGTGTTTCCTTTCTCTGGTTTTCTTTTTTTTTTTTCTTGTAGATAGGATTTTTCTTGCACAACTTGCCAACTATTATTACATTATTAACGTGTAGTGGACTTCCTGCCATCTAGGGGAAGGGAGGGAACTAGGGGTAAAAGTTGTAATGGAGAGCTTTGTAAAGATCAATGCTGGGGAACTACCCATACATATGTTACACAAATAAAAACTTTAATAAAAAATAATAAAAAATTAAAAGAAGTGCATTTAGGAAAATTATAAGAGAGAAAAACACAGAAGCAATATTCTTGTTATTAGAATACTTGGTCAATAGATAGTGAGCTCTAGAAAGAGAAAGATTTGGTACATAAAATATTATTGATAGGAGCCTGCTATTACCCTTATATCTCCTGGAGTTTTCACTGAAATACCCTGAGCAGAGTGGGTAGCAATTGATTCATTTCCCTTACTTGTCACTTCCTTCTTCAAAAGATAGAGCCAAAAAAGATATTCTACATAGAATCAAATTTATATCAAAAAGGAAGCTATGTGTTTCTAAGACAAAATCATGTAAAATGTGGAGAAGTAGAAGGTATGGGATGAGATGGGACTAATAAGAAAAGGAACAAAACATAGTTTGACATATGCATCCTTGATTTCTGGACACAAAATTAAGATGTTTCAGAGAAAAATAAATAGGGTTTCATTGACTAAAATTGTATAAGGGAAGTCTTTGTAGAAAGGATAAGAATGAATGCATGGAAAAATAATTCTAAAGAGAAATAAAAACAACAGACTTCAAAAGATATACAAAGAACTCATAAACATACATTTTTTAAAAAAGGACTAGTAATGGATGATGAATATAAAAGTATCTATATGAGATACATACATACACACATACATACACGCACACACACACACATATATATATTCCTTATAATTTATAGAGTATATCTACTTTTTATCATTTTCTCTTCCTTCCTTCCTTTTGCTTTCTTTCTTTCTTCCTTTCTTCCTTTCTTTCTTTCATTTTTCTATTAGTTCTCTGTAGTTGTCTCTGTGTGTGTGTATGTGTGTGGGTGTTTGATAAATGAAAGTGAGTCAGATGTCAAGTTGTGTTGGTTTCCTTTTTGTTGCCCTCAAACATCATACTTATTCTCTACCTTCATGTCTTTTATTATCTTATGTGCTCTGAATGGAAAATCTTTCCCTCTTTTGTTTGTCATAGTTTATAGTGGACTCTGCTCTAGTAAGAAGCAAATAGCAAAGCCTACTATATTATGCAAAAAAAAAGAAAGTGACTTTAATAATTATTTTTAAATGAAGACATATTTCAATGCTAAAAATAATATTCTCCATGACACATGATATTTATTTATATATAAGGCAGCATTTCTGTCACAACAAAAACTTCAAGAATCATTAAATACTGTTTAAATCTTTCAGTGTTTATGAATGCTTTGTCCTGGCTCTATTTTTTGTGTATCCAATTCTAATGCTATGTAAAGCCCAAGTATAATCATATTTATTTAATGAAACAATTCATGATTATTCCAATAGTCATTAAGTTTTCCTTTCCCTTAAATTCCATGGTAATTTACTACTTTTAAAAACTCCTTAACATAATTACCTTTGCTAACCTGTTCTCTACATACGTCAAATGAGCTAGTCTTTTTTTTCAGTCATAGACTTAAATATTCAATAACAAGCATATTGCCATTTACTTCAGGTCAATTTAATTCAATAGATATTTCTTGAGTATCTACTATGTGGAAGGGATTGTACTAGGAATCTGGGCATTCAAAGATAAAAATATAACTTTGTGTGATCATACAAATTGTACATTCTGCTGGGACTTAATGAAAAAATAGCAAATATATGAATTCATAGAATATAAATTACACTAATAATTGGGAGTGAGTTAAAGGAAAACAAGGCTGATGCTCATCAGTAGCTTTAGGACAATGCCCATGCTAGGCAAGATACTGGGGACAAACTGTGTAAAATACTTTGAAGGGTACAATGTAGTGTTTATTACGAAGAATGTCATGTGTTCAAATTTTTTTGCCATTGAATTCATGAAGGAGACAGCAATGGAAGACTGAAATGTCAGGTAGGAACAAAATCATGGAGGACTTCAATACAAGGCTGAGAAGTTTATATATGACTCCCCTTCTTTTGTATCTACTATAGTACCTAGCAATGTGCAATGTAGAAATTCAGTTAACATTGACTTTTTAAAAATAAAATCATTGCTTGACAAAGTAACAAGAAAAATATAGTACACTAATAATATTACTTTTTAAAAGTGTAGAAATAGATCTCTATTGATTATTCTTTAAAACTAAATTATAAAATCTTTAAAGACAAAGTAATGTTCTACTTGTTCATTTCCCCATAAATTTTACTAGAATATTATACATTAAGAAGTGGCTCAATAAATATGTTGAATTGAGCCAAATTGGACAATAACGGAAATGCAAAAAGCTATTATTTTATTATGAAAGCCAAAGTTTTGAAGGACAGATGTTACTTGTGACCCACACCTTGCACCGTTTAGGTTTTGTAGTCACAGAAAAGGATATATTATTTATAGGCAAAATAGATATGATTTCCTTGACCTAAAAAACATCTCTTACTTCTCATTACTATCGATCTCCATTTTAATAATAAATATTGATCCTTTGAGTTGATAGGGGTTTCTGAATTAGAATATCCAGAAGGGTATGCATTGAAGAAATACTAAACCATCATCAGCAATAAAAACCTTCTTGTTTATGAGATTATCATTAGTACAGGCCAAATACCTTGCAATACCCTAAATGGATTAAATGAGAAAGGGGTATTTGTACCTGTTTGTGAGTGTGTGAGTGTGTGAATGTGTGTGTGTACATATATACATATATATATATATATATATATACATACATATATATATATATATTGCTTATGTGTGTATGATGACAGAAGTAGTTTGTACAAAGTTGATGACATCTGGAAAAGACTAGAAAAGTGAGACCTGGATAAGTCACTTAACCCCAATTGCCTCAGGAAAAAATTTAAATGAATGGTGATTTATGAGGTTATTAAATGAGTCAATGATGAATTTGATTAAATTTTTAGGAAGAATTCTTTCTCTCTCGGGTGGAGGGGACAATTCACTGTCATTTTTGTGAGATAATATGTGTGTTTATTTTAGCTAACCAATTATTTTTCTTATGGAAGAATTATTGAAAAGAAAGGAAAGAAATTATCATCACTATCAAACTGCTTTACATAATCAAATAATTCAAAAATCAGAGATGGATGTGATTTTTGTCAATGGAAATATTAGAAGTCAATTATCATTTGCCAAGCATCTTCACCCCAGGCAATATTGTTGGGCTACTGCTTTTTTCCTGAGATTAATCCTCTTAGATGTGTTCTCTCTATCCTCATTACAATATGATCTTAAGCCTCTGTGGTTTTTCTATTTTTCTCCCTAGCATTTAGTGTAGTATTTGGCACATTTTAAGTGTTCAATAAATGTTTTCACTTATGTTTCATTTATTCATCATGTTACTGCCTTGTAAACAAATTGTCCATGTCTTCTATTTTCCATTATATCTTTAGTCTTTTTTTTTTACTTTATTCATTTTGTAATTTTTTTTGCATATGCCTAAGAGATACTTCAATAATGTTAATATTTCTTTTTGTTTTTTTCTGTTATCATGATCATATTTGCTGCTTTTTTGGAATATTATGTCACATATTAAATTTTGTTAGCCAATATTGTAAGTGTGAGGTTGTGCCTCAGATTTGTTTTAATTTCATTTCTCTAGTCAATAGAGATTTAAAGCACATCTTATATACTAAAATATAGCTTTAATTTCTTTATCTGAAAAAAATTGTTGTTCATATCCTTTAACTATTTATCAGTTTGACTGAAAAGACATAAGGTGAATGAATTCTCTTATATTTTAGAAATAAGATCTTTATCAGAAACACTGCCTGAAAAAAATTGTTTCTCAACTTTCTGCTTCCTTTCTAATCTTAACTGCATTAGTTTTCTTTTTTGCAAACGTTTTTAAATGTAACCAAAAGTAGTCATTTTGAATTTAATAATGTTCTCTATTTCTTGTTTGGTCAAAAAATTCCTTCCATCCTCAAATATCTGACATGTAAATTATCTCTTGCTGTCATAATTTGTTATATTATCACCACTTATATTTAAATCATGAGTGTATTTTAGCTTTATCTTAGGGAGAGTTGTTGGTCTATGCCTCTTTAATATTATACTGTTTTCCAAT
The DNA here is from genome assembly GCA_023553655.1 of Myrmecobius fasciatus. Classification (NCBI taxonomy): domain Eukaryota; kingdom Metazoa; phylum Chordata; class Mammalia; order Dasyuromorphia; family Myrmecobiidae; genus Myrmecobius; species Myrmecobius fasciatus. The sequence goes on along the minus strand of JAJPUD010005044.1, from coordinate 135,559 downwards.
TTTCCCAAAAATTTTCATCTAATACTGAGTTCTTATCCCAGAAGATGGAATCTTTAGGATTGTCAAAAGTAAATTATTATAGTGACTGATTATTGTTTCCTGTGAATCTAACTTATTCCCCTGATCCACCACTATATTTTTTTAGCCACTGTTAATCAATTTTGATGATTGCTGCTTTATAATTCAGTTTTAAGTATGGTATATCAATGATATCCTCCTTTGCATTTTTTTATTAATTCCCTTGATATTCTTGATATTTTTTCTTCTAGATGAATTTTGTTACTGTTTTTTTCTAGCTCTTTACATTATTATGACACAGAATAAGTAGATTAATTTAGATAGAAATATCATTTTTATTATATTAGCTTAATATCATAGAGCAAGTGATATTTTTTCCAATTGTTTATACCTAACTTTATTTGTGTGAAAAGTATTTTGTAATTGTGTTCATATTGTTCCTGGTTTGTCTTGGCAGATAGACCTCCAAGTATTTTATATTGTCTACAACTATTTTAAATATTTTTTTCTTCCTACTTGATATTGTTGGACTTTGTTGGTAATACATGAAGAAATATGCTGATGCTTTTTTACCTTATGTGTATATTCTGCAACTTTGCTAAAGTTGCTAATTATTTCAAGTAGTTTTTTTAGTTGATTTTCAAAGTGTATCTTCATATCATCTGCAAAGAATGGTAGCTTTGTTTCCTCACTGTCGATTGTAATTCCACGAACTTTTATTTTCTTTTCTTATACCTAAAACTAAGATTTCTAGTACAATATTGAATAATAGTGGTGATAATAGGCATCCTTGTTTCACCTCTGATCTTACTTGGAATGTTTCTGGCTCATGCATATTACATATAATGCTTCCTTACTTAGATGCTGCTTATAATTGCAAGGAAAACTCCATTTATTCCTATGCAATAGGATAAAGAATTTAAAAAAAAAAGACTTCCTAAAAATTAGAGTTTTCCCAAAGTGTAAAGTGTAGTCTTGACATAAAGCAGATCCTCCCCCTTTGTAGTTCTTTAATCAGAGCCTGGATAATTACATATTAAGTGTATTTCAGAAGTATATCCATTTTATTTTTCATTTGAATTGGTCCAGGTGTTTACTAAAATCAAAATCTGAAATTCTGGGCAGCTAGGTGGTGCAGTGGATACAGCACCAGCCCTGAAGTAGGAGTACCTGAGTTCAAATCCTCACAGATGCTTTAATTCCTGACTTTTCACTCCTTCCCACATTGAATCTTTTATTTTTCTGTTATTCTAAAACCAGAAAGCCCAAATTTGCTGGAGGCAATCTGCTATCTTTAAGAGGATTAACATTTAACATGTCCTAGCTGTGTGACCCTGTCACTTAATCCCAATTGCCTCAATAAAATAAATAAATAAATAATAAAAATAAAATTAAAAATAAAAATAAAATAAAAAATAAAAATCTGAGATTTTATGATTATTTAACTTCTGCTCATGACAGGAGCAAGTATGTTGTAGGAAGAAGAAAGTAAGAGAAAGTCATTCAAGAATATTTTGAAAATAAAATATTTAAAATCTTGGTTATACTTAATAAAATAGCTGGGATAAATAAAAGACAAAAAGTAGAAATAACATTAAATTTATAGAGATAATAAAAGTATGGGTTCTACTTGTGTGAAATTTACATGGAAGAATTGTCTGGAAAATGCTGAACAAATTGCATAAAATCTCTGGCTTTTGGGTTTCCTTTTCTTTTTGAGAGGAAGTAAATTAATTCAAAGATTCCTCATATTACCATATCTATGATCTTTTGTTTTCCCTTTGTGTCCCTAGAGAAACTGAAAATAAATTTACACAATGTTAAAATGTTACAGGAACACATAAATTATGATCCAATCTATGACCCTACAATATCATCTTCTTCTTTTTTTTTTTTTTTTTTTTTTTTTTACAGAAAGTTAACTGAGTCCCAGAAAAGTGCTAATAAGAATTTGGTTCATAAATTTTAGTCTCAAGGCAGCTAGGTGGTGCAGTGGATAGAGTACCAGCCCTGAAGTCAGGAAGATCTGAATTCAAATTTGACATCAGACACTTAACACTTCCTACTGTGTGACCGTGGGCAAGTCACTTAACCCCAACTGCTTCAGCAAAATAAATAAATTTTGGTCTCTTCAACTAAGAGACAATTCAATCTTCTTTCTACAAAATACTGGCTTCTGTCATGAGTCATGGGAAGTAGATGTAATAACAGTGAATCCTGGAAGCACAGAAAAAATTCTTAGCATGAATTTTGCTATGAGAATTTTACCTTTTTTTAAAAGAAAAATTTGGTAAATGAATTTCAAAAATGTATAGAAAATGACATATTTAAATCCTTACAGATGCTTTAGTACCTGACATTTCACTTCTTCCCACATTGAATCCTTCCTTTATCTGTTATTGTAAAACCAGAAATCCCATGTTTGCTGGAGGTAATCTGCTGTCTTTAAGAGGATTAAAATTTTAGATGTGTGGGCAAAAAAAAATTGAAATTCTGTCTAGGAAAGCTTGAAAAGTGATTCCTGTTGCTATCCAGTCATCTCCCATAATCCATCACAAAGCATGTTCTATGATTTTCCTTTCCATTTATTATTCTTCTATTTGATTCCCAGTGTCCTGTGTAGATATTCTATTTTATCAGTTCATCTCAGATTTGGAGGCTTTGTGAACTGCTTTATGAAAATCCCTGTGTGTAATACAGACCCCATATTCTTCATTTCTTATATATTGTGACATCTTCAAAGAATTTTAGCTTCTAAAGCATGACCTTCTTGTCTGGAACACATGCTGACTATTCTTATTAAATAAAAGTTGAAGATTATATAAGGTTTTCCATGGCTTTTTAGCTTTATCCCTTCCATGAAGAGATGTATTGTTAGTTTAACCTGCTGGATGCCAAGAGGAATGAAATACTTATAATTGGTTGTCATTCTCTCCCTCTCTCCTTCTCCCTCTCTCCTTCTCTCTCTCTCTCTCTCTCTCTCTCTCTCTCTCTCTCTCTCTCTCTCT
>JAJPUD010005044.1:85100-132523 GCA_023553655.1 Myrmecobius fasciatus | reverse complement strand
TCTCTCTCTCTCTCTCTCTCTCTCTCTCTCTCTCTCTCTCTCTCTCTGTGTGTGTGTGTGTGTGTGTGTGTATGTCTCTGTCTATGTCTCTCTCGGTCTTTCTCTCACATACACACACATACATACATACAAACACACATACATGCTCACACACTTTCTCTTTCCCTTTACCCCTATCTCTGGGACATTATCACAAAAGGGTGATCATTTTATAATAGCTTTTGCTCTATGATCCATGTATATATCAGAAGTATCAGAAAATAAAATCATTGAGAAAAACAATCTTTGCTAAAAACAGATAAAGCTTTTCTTTACAGATGACACCTCACATCAAAAAACATAGGAAATGTTAAGTATAATAACAGAATGGACCACAGAAAGAATGCTCATCATGGATTTGACATTAATTTGTTCAGGAGCATCACACATATAACACATATGAATGAATATATATATGCATGTGTGTAAATGTATATGTGTATATATACATATATGTATGCATGTGTATGTGTGTATGTATACATATACATACATATGTGTGTATGTGTATATATATAATACACAAAAATATCACAAATATATATTCATGTGTATACATATGAGGTTGGGGAGGGCAAATTGGTGGCTCACTCAATACAGTACCAAGCATAGATTCAGAAAAATCTAAGTTCAAACGTGGCCTAAGATATTTGCTATCACTGTGATTCTGATGAAGTCACTTAACACTGTTTGCCTCAGTTCCTTATTTGTAAAATGATGCACAATAAGAAATGAAATGTCAAATCATTTCACTATCTTTGCTGAGAAAAACTCCATGGACTTTTGTCAATGAGCTAATGTAGAGTCAGACACAACCAAATGACTGGAAAGATTGAATGAAGCAACATATACAGTGAGAGGATGAATCAGCACTGAATCACTTACCTACCCCAAATCCTAGTGCATTGGAATATCTAGTTTCATACAGTATTCAGCCTAAAATGCTGTCTTCTATATGAAGTCATTCTTTTCCCCAAAATTTCATTTATTTATATTTAATGCTCCTTTTTAACCTTTTGAGCTCCAAATTCCCTCTCTCTCCCTCACATTTCCTCTAGCAATTGGGAAAGCATGCAATATATCAATTATGCATTTGAAGTCATGCAAAACACATTTCTGTGTTAGTCATGCATATAAATAAAAAAGGAAAAAAAAATTAAAACAAGTTTTCTTCAATCTGCATTCAAGTTCATCAGTTTGCCTGTAGAGATGAATAGCATTCTTTATAGTTTATCATCCTTTCAATATTGTTATTAATGTGCACAATATTCCTCTGATTCTGCTTACTTTAATTTACATCACTTCATGTCTTTCCAGTTTTATCCAAAAGCATCCTGTTTTTCTTATAGCAAAATAGCATCCCTATAATTTATTTAGCCATTACTGAATGACAGGCTTCCCCCTCAATTTCCATTTCTTTACTACCAGAGAAAAAGCTGATATAAATATTTTTGTATATATCTTTTCCCTTTTTCTTTGATACTTTTGATCTACTCGATTGCTGGATTTTTATCAAAGGATATTTACAGTTTTATTGCTTTTTGGGCATAGTTACAAGTCAGTCTCCATAATTTTTTAGATAAGTTCACAACTTCAACATGGTATTATATACTCTTTTCCCAAATTCTGACCAAAATTGATCATTTTTCTTTTCAGTCATGCTAACCAATCTTATAGATGCGAGGTTTTCATATACTCATAATTGTTTTAATTTGCATTTCTTTAGTTAATAGTTATTTAAAGCATTTATATGTGATTATTGACAGCTTTAATTTATTCTCAGAAAAGTTCTTGTTCATATTCTTTTGTCGTTTTTTAATTGAGGAATGCATTGTATGTGTTTTTTTTTTTAATTTGTCTCAGTTGACTATATTTCAGAAATAGGTCTTAATCAATAAAATTTGCAATAAAAAAACTCCTCCATTTCCTGGCTTTTCTTCTAATTTTGACTGAATTGATTTTGTTAATGAAAAAGCATCTTAATAAAAAGAAATCAAAATTATTCATTTTTATTTCCTGTTATCCTTCCAATTTCTTTGGTTATTAACTCTTCACTTAGCATATCTGTAATAGGCAAATTTCTCTAGGATATTTTTTATTTACTTATGATATCATTAATTGTGTCTAAATAATTTACTCATTTTCACCTTGCTTTGTCACATAATGTCAGAGGACTTATAGCCAATTTCTGCCAAATTGATTGCCACTTTTCTTTTTTCTTCCTGTTTTTTGCTTGTATTTTTCCATCTAATAGCATAAATTTTGGACTCCAAATTTTTCATTCACTATTCTCTCCTACTTCCACAAGACCAGAAGCAATGTGATACAGGTTATACATGTACAATCATGTTAAACATATTTCTACATTAGTCACATTGTGAAAGAAGAATAAAAGCAAAAAGGAAAAACCATGAAGAAAACAACAATTACAACAACACCAAAGGAGAAAGTTATCTGCTTTGATCTGCAGCCAGACTCTATAGTTTTTTCTTTGTATGTGGTCATATTCTCCTTCATGAATCTTTTAGAATTGATTTGGATAATTGTATTGCCATTTTTAACTATTTTTTAAGGACACCCAGAGAGAGGGATGTGAAATGTGGACCAAAACATAACATTTTCATGTTCTCTATTGAGGTTTGCTTGCATTGTATTTCCTTTATCAGATTATTATTTTTTGTAGATATGATTTCTCCTACACAAAAAATGTTATGTGGCAATAACTATACATATATTCTATTTCTTACGTACTCTAACATAATTATCATGTAGTGGATATCCTGCCATTTAGTTGAGGGGTGGGGAGTAGGGGGGAAAATTTGTAACGGAAAGCTTTGTAAGGGTTAATATTTAGGAATTACCCATACATATGTTTTGCAAATAAGAAGTATTAATAATAAAAAAAAAACTTTTTTTAAGGAGTTGTTTTTTTCCAGTGGATTTTCTTTGGTATAATTGTAGTTTTTAAACCACTTTTTTAATTTAATTTTTTAGATTATGCTTATACATTAATTTTTTACATATTTCTATATGTATCATTCTGGGAATGAAAAATCAGAAGAAAAGGGAAAAAATCTTGAAAAAAAGAAGAAAAACAACGGAATAAAGGTGAAAACAGTATGTTCTAATTCCCATTCAGTTTCTATAGTTCTTTTTTTGGGATACATTTGCCATTTTCCATCCATGGTTTATTGAAATTGCCTTGGATCACTGAATTCCTGAGAAGAACTAAGTCTATCATATTTGATCATCACCCAATTTTTCTCATGCTGTATACAATGTTTTCCTGGTTCTGTTGTTCATTATTTCTTTTAGAAAAATAATAATCCATTACTTTCATATACCATGACTTATTCAGCCCAATTGATGGGCATCTACTCATTTTCTAATTTTTTGCCACCACAGACCTGATACAAACATTTTTGCACATATGGGTCCTTTTGACTTTTTTATGATCTCTGGGATACAGACCAGTATCGGCACTGCTGATTCAAAGGGTATGCACAATTTTATAGTCTTTTGGGCCTAGTTTCAAATTGTCCCCCAGAATTTTGGATAAGTTCACAACTTTATTACAATGTATTAGTGTCCCTATTTTTCCACATACCCTACAACATTCATCATTATCTTTTCCTGTCATCTTAGCCAGTCTCTCACGTTGGTGTGAGGTGTATCTAAGAATTGTTTTGATTTGCATTTCTCTAATCAATAGTAATTTAGAGCATTTTTAAATGACTTCAGTTTCTTCATCTGAAAATTATCTGTTTATATTCTTTGAACATTTATCAATTGGTAAATAATTTCTTCCAACTGCACTTTTTAAGGAATTGCTTTCTTCAGTCAATTTTTGCCCTTTTTTTCAAACTGTTGACCTCTTGCATAACTCATCTCCAATTTTTCTTTTATCTCTCTTACTTGATTTAAAAAACAAGTTAACACTTCTTAAGAAGAGTTTTTAACCTTGAAAAAAAATCATATTCCCTTTTGAGACTTCACATATGAGCCGTTTGACATTGTTTTCCTCTTCTGAGTTTGTGTTTTGATCTTTTTTGTTGCCATAGTAGCTCTCTACAATCAGGGCTTTTTTCTATTTTTTGTGTATCCTGAACCAATTTTCTTCCTTTAAAGTTGAGCTCTGCTCTTGAGGAATAGAGGACATTATACTAACCTTTTTTTTTTCTTTTAAGGGCCAGGATTCTGGTAACTGGCTCTGCTCTCAGACCTCAGATACTGTCAATTTACCCAGTAAGCTGGAATATGCTGAATTAGTCAAATTTTGGTGGCTGGAATCCAGGGGTTGGGGGTTGCCTTTTGTACTGAGATATCACTGATGGCCTACTGTAACACTGACCTCCTGAGCTATTATTGAGGTTCCTCCATTGCTGATCTATCCTGTGACTATGTATCTTATAGTGGCTTACTGAGGAACCATGCTTCTTTTTGTCTGAAGTGAAACAGACCTCTCCAAAGTTCTTTTATATTAAGTTGAAAAATCATTTCACTTCCACTTTTTGTGGATTTTTTTTCCTCCAGAATTTGATTAATTGCTTGATTTAACATTTCTGGGAAAGTGAGGAGATCTCAGGCAATTTCTTGACTGTTCTCAGTCATCTTAGTTAATACTGCTTTTCAGTTTCCCCAGCAAAATTTTTGCTCTTAATGCTTGTATCTTTGGGTTTATTAAAAATTAGATTTCTATGGTCATTTACCACTATGCATTATGTACTCATTCTATTCCACTGATCCACATTCTATTTTTAGTACTAGATTTTTTTTTGATGTTTATCACTTTGTAATACAGTTTAAAATATGGTACTTTAAGATTAGTTTCCTTCACATTCTCTGCCCTCCCTCTTATTCCCTTGATATGCTTGATCTTTTGTTCTTCCAGATATATTTTTATTGTTTTTTCTGCCCCCATTATAAATAATGCTTTATTTTGGTATTAGATATATATTACTTATAATTTTAAGAAATGGTACATTTATCCCTATTCTTCTATTGTTTTTAATAGGAATGGGTGTTATATTATGCCAAAAAGCTCTTTCACATTAACTGATATATTTTTTGCTATTTATATAATAAATTATGCTTATAGTTTTCCTAATATTGAACAAATCCTACATTTTAGGAGAAATTACACCTAATATACAAGATAAAATATTTGCTAAATATTATTATAATGCCCTTAGATGTATTTATTTTATTTTTGAATAGAATATTCATTAGGAAATTGGCCAATGTTTTTATTTCTATGATTTTGCTTTCCTTATTTTAGCTATCAAAAGCATGTATGAGACATGAGGAATTTAATAGTACTAATTTTTTCCCAAAAAAACTATTTTTTCCACAAATAGTTTGGATAAAGTTGGTATTCATTATTAATAACACATTTGATAAAATTCACTTGTAAATACATTTGAATCTGAGGGTGTTTTGGGGGGGAGCTCATTTATCTCTTCAATTTCTCTCTGATAGAGTTATTTAAGTATTCTATTTCCTTTTCTATTAACTTTGGACATTTGTGTGTGTGTGTGTGTGTGTGTGTGTATGTATATATATATATATATATTTGTATATATTCTTCTATTTCATTCAGATTGTCAGTTTTCCTGAGTTATAATTGAAGAAAATAACTTCCAATGACTGTTTTCATTTCACTCTCATTGGTGATGTACTCATTCTTTTCTTTTTTATACTCAGAATTCAATTTTCTTATTTTTTAAAAATCAAATTAATCAATGGTTGATCTAGTTTTGTCTATTTTCAAACTATCATCTGGTTCTATTTATTAGTCATTTTTTCACTTTTAATTTTATCAATTTCTCCTTTCCTTTTCAGAATTTGCATTTGGGTGTTTAATTGGAATTTTTAATTTATCCATTTTCTACTTTTGTGTGTGTGTGTGTGTGTTTGTGTGTTTTAATTGTTTGCCTCATCAATACATCTACTCTCTCTCATTTATTGTTATATGCATTTAGAGAGTTTTTTTTTTCTTTGGATGTATTTCACATATTTTGTTTTATTGTTTCATTATTGTCAATCTCTTTAATGAAACTATTGTTTCAATAATTTGTTCTTCCCCCCACCCATTCTTTAAGATTATATTACTTAGTTTCTAATTAAATGTTATTCATTTCTTCCACAGTTCTCTTTTTATTAAATGTAATTTTATTGCATTAAAGTCTGAAAAAGTATGTATTTGATACTTCTGGGGTTTTTGCTGCATTTTATGAAGATTCTATGTCATAAGACATGGTCAGTTTTTGAGAGGGTGATATCTACACCTGAGAGGCAGATATATAATTTTATCCAAATGTCTGGATTATCTAAATTACTAAAATTCTATTCATCTCCTTGACTTTTTTTATTTGTTTTATACTTAAATTTACCTAGGTCTGAGAGGAGAAATTTGAGGTATTGCCATTACTATAATTACACTTTCCCCTATTGCTAATTTAACATTTACTTTTAGAATTTGGATGCTATGCAATTTGGTAAATGTTTAATATTGATATTGTTTCATTGTCTATGATCCCTTTTCATAACATATCATATCTCTCTATCTCTTTTAATTAAGTCTATTTTATTTTGCTTTGTCTAAGGTCCTAATTGATACTCCTGGAGTTTTTACTTCAGTTGAAATATAAAAAAATTCTGTTCAACCCCCTTTTAATTTTGTGTATATTTCTGTTTCTTTTTTGTTTTCAAGTGTGTTTCTTATAAACAATTTATAAGTGGATTCTGTTTTCTAATTTATTTAGATATCTGCTTCTGTTTTATTGGTGAATTCCCCCCATTCTTAGTCATAGACATAGTTGCCAACTCTGCATTCCCCTTTTATTCTATTACCTTCTTTATTTTTCTCTTTATTATTTTTACTCTCTTCTTCTTCAAAAGTCTATTTTGTTTCTTACCACTGCTTCCCTTAATCTTTCCTCTCTTTTATCTTTCCTTTTTTTCTACTCTTGCATTTCTCTTTTAGGTGAGATGATTTTCCCCCCACACTCTTTCTCATGCTCGTCTTTTCCCCCTTAGGCTCCTTCTTTCCATGCCAGTTTCTGGAAGATTGTGAAGTGTGCCAAAAGTAGAAGGAAATGATCATAAAGGAATATTATAGGAGCCAAATGAGCTTTTTCTTCTGCCCTTTGCAGGGTTTCCCCCATTAATTCTCTTCATGTTCTTGACCTTTGTTTCCAGTTAAATTTTGTTATTATTTTTCCTAGCTCTATTAAATAATTTCAGCAGTTACATTGGTGTGGCACTAAACAAGTACATTAATTTGGGTAGAACTGTTATTTTTATTATATTATGTGCTATATTATATTGATAGTTTAGATTTTATTTCATTTGTGTGAAAAGTATTTAGTTTTCTCATATCTAAATATGCTAAGATTCTATTAATCTCCCTAGTTTCTTTCTTATTTATTTTGCATTTAGATTGATCTAATTCTTTGGGTAGGAGGAGGGAGAGATTCCCCACTAATATAGTTTTGCTGTCTATTTCTTTTTATAATTGACTTAATTTCTCTAAGAATTGGGATGCCATGCCAATTGATGCATAATATTAATGTCACATCATTGTCTATGCTATTCTTTTTTTCCCCTAAAACAATTGGGATTAAGTAACTTGACCAGAGTCACACAGCTAGGAAGTGTTAAGTGTCTGAGACTTAGGTTCACTGCACCACCTAGCTACCCTGTCTATGCTACTCTTTAACAAAATATATTGTCCTTCCTTTCCTCTTTTGCTTAAATCTATTGTTTTTTCCTTTTTTTTTTTTGTCTGAGATCAGGATTGCTACCCTTGCTTTTTTCATTTCAGTAGAAGCATAATAGATTCTGCTCCACCCTTTTCCCCTTTATTCTATATGTATTTCTCTGTTTCAAATGCGTTTCTTGTAAACAACATGTTGCAGAATACTGGTTTTTAATACACTTACTATGTTTCCACTTTACGGGAGAATTCATCCCATTCACATTTACAGTTTTCATTACCAGCTGTAGATTTCCCTTCATCCTATTTTCTTATGTGTGTGTGTGTGTGTGTGTGTGTGTGTGTGTGTGTGTACTTTTGCTCTCTCTATATCTTGTCCTACTTTAGAAGTGTTTTGATTCTAAATAACCCAGTCTTCAACCTGCCCTCACTTCTTTCACTGCTCTCTTCTCTTACACTGTTTTTTAGTGTTTCTACAATACTGTCTATTGAGCCCATCCTTTTTATTTCCCCTTTCTCTTCCTACTTCTTTATATGGTAAGTTAATTTCTATAAACAACTGAGTAAATATGTTATTCTTTCCTCAAATAAAATTTTATGATATTAAGTTTTAGATAATGTTCATTCCCCTCCCTTCTTTCCCTCTGTTTTTGTGCCTCTTTATGTCATCCAATTTACCCTATTTTACCTCCTTTTTTCCTCTTCTCCTAGTACAATCCTTTCCCCCATTTCATTTTCCTTAATTTCATCACATCACTGTCAATTTATGCCCTCTAACTGTCCTAATAAAAGATAATAATTCTCAACTATCAATAGTTCCCCATCTAATCAGTTTAACCTTTAATTTTTTTCCTATTTACCTTTTTATGCTTCTGAGTTATGTGCTTGAAGATCAAAATTTCTGTCTCATTCTGGTCTTCTCAAGTGAAATGATTGACAACTCTGATATGTCTGATTTGTTTAAAAAATGAGGTGATTCAGGACAATTCCAATTAAGTTGTGATGGAGATAGCCATTGGCATCCAGAAAGAGGAATGTGAGAACTGAATGTGGGTCAATCACAACATAGTAGTTTCACTATTTTTGTTCTTGCTTGCTTCCTTTTTTTTTCTCTTTCTCATTTTCCCCTTTTTGATATGATTGCACATATTTAACATATATTGAATTACATGCTGTCTAGAGGACAGGGTGGGGGAAAGCAAGAGAGAAAAAATTTCGAATGAAAGGTTTTTCAAGGGTGAATGATGAAAACCATCCTTGAATATATTTTGAAAATAAAAAAGCTATTATTTTAAAAAATAAAAAATAATTTCCATAACAGAATAAAAAATATTGAAATCATTGAAAGTCTCCTACTTAATTGAAGATCCCTCTTCTCCTCTGAAACATGAGCTCAGTGTTGATGAATAGTTGATTTTTCATTGTAATCTCATGTCCTTTGTGTTCTGGAATATGATATTCCAGGTCCCTCTGATCTTTTATTGTAGAGCTGCCAGATCCAAGGTAATCCTCACTTTAATTCCTCAATTGTTGTTTTAGTTCTTGTTTTTTGTTTGTTTTATTTTCTGGCAGTTTGTAATATTTTTGCAACAATGTTTCTCAGGATTTCCTTGGGGAACTCTTTTGGAGGTGATAAATGGATTCTTTCAATGATTATTTTAATTGAAAATGAAAATTTTCATTTTCTGGTTCTAGTATATCAGAATGTTTTCTTTGATGATCTCTTAATGAATAATATTCAGGCTTTTTCTTGGTGATGGCCTTCAGGTGGACCAATAATTTTCAAACTTTCTCTCCTGAATTTATTTTCTAGGTCAGCTATTTTTCCAACAGGTATTTTAAATTTTCTTCTTTTTTTTTCATCCTCCTAATTTGTTTGACTGATTTTTGATGTCTCATACATTCATTAGCTTCTATTTGCAATGTTCTAAGTTTTAATGTATAATTTATATGTTCAGTTAGCTTTTGTATTTCTTTTTCCATTTGATCAATTCTACTTTTCAAGGTGTCACTTCCTTCAGTGGATTTTTTTTTTGCATTTGGCCAATTATATGTGTGTTTTTTAAGGAATCAATTTCTTTAATGGGTTTCTTAATTTCTTTTTGTATTGCATCTGGCCAATTTTATTTCTAAGTAATTATTTTCTTTAATCATTTTTTGTTTTTCCTGTTCCAAGCTGTTGTCTCTGTCTTGAATACCTCTCATTTCTTTCCCCAATTTTCCTTCTATGTCTCTTACTTGCCTTTTAAATTCTTGTGTGAGCACTTCCAAGAAGGCTCTTTGGGCTTGAGACCAATTCATATTACCTTTTTCAGATTTCTCATGTGGTCATTTTGTTTTCTTCTGAGTTGGTGTTTTTGTTTTCCCTGTCATCATAGTAGCTTTGTATGGTTAAGATTCGTTTCTGTTTTTTGCTCATTTTCTTTCTTCCTCCCCTCCTCCATTTTGTGATTTTTAACATTGAGCTCTGCTCCTGGGTTATAGAGGAGAGTGTCCCAAGCCTCTATTGCTATTCTGAGCATTGGCTTTGAGCACAAGGGTCTCTTGAATTTGGTGTTTTGCTCAGCAGGATCTAGCCATACCTGCTCTCTACAGGCTGTTTTTTCTGGTTCCACAGGCAGCCAATTTGCCTTCTGTGCTGTAACTAAATTCTGCTCTACTTCTCCTCTCTGTTACTGAGCCAGAACCAAGGGTCTCAGTAACTGTTCTGCTGTGTTAAGCCCCTCTTACTGGCTTTCCTGGACACTTCTGAGCTGGCTGAACATCCCTTTTATCCCAGGAAGAGTAATCTCTCTTGAAGTCCTTCCAATCTACCTTGAACTGGAAAGTGGTTGCATTGTTTCAGACTCTGTTCAACAACTTGATTTCATGTAGTTTTCCAGGGAAACTGGGAAAGCTCAATAAGCTTCCTGGCTTCACTCTACCATCTCAACTTTGACAGCTTGTCTCCAACACCATATTCCAAGGTCTTTTTTCTTTTTAGTGTCTTTGAGATACAGACTTAGTAGTGCTACTTTTGGGTCACAGAGTATGCATAGTTTTATAGCCTTGGGGGCAAAGTTCCAAATTGCTCTCCAGAATGATAGGATCAGTTTGCAACTCCACCAACAATGCATTAGTGTCCCAATTTTCTCACATTCCTTCCAATACTTATAATTTTTTTTCTGTCATATTAACAAATGCAATACATATAAAATGGTACATCAGAGTTCTTTTAAATGTAATTTCTCTAATTAATAGTGATTTAGGGCATTTCTATATGTCTTTAAATAGTTTTGATCTGTTTATCTGAAAATTATCTACTTACATACTTTGATTATTTATAATTTGGGAGAATGATTTGTATTCTTATACATTTGACTCCATTTTCTATATGTTTCAGAAATAAGACTTTTATCAGAAAAAAAAACTTTCTTCAAAAAGTTTACCCTAGGTTTTTCTTTCAGTTTTCCTTTTAATCTTGGCTTTCAATTTCTTGTTAATTATTTTTGTTCTAACCTTTCCAACCTGAAGATCTTTTTTCTTGTAAATGAAATGTAAAGACTCCAATATTGCCTCCACATCACTAACTGAAAAAGCCAGGGAAGTTCCAATGCCATTATTTAGTTGACCAAAATTATGTTCTTTATTTAAGGGAGGTATGAAAATCAAGTAGGCACTATACCCCCAATATCTTCCCCTTAGCATGAATCAGCACCAGTCTCCAATCTGGAATTAAACTATTGGTCCATATTCTCACTTCCTTCTTCAATTCCTTGTCCTTCCTGATTCAATTAATGGCTCTATAAAAATACTGAAAACTTTTTATTGGTTTAGGTCCAAATTTGGCTTCAGTGAACATATTGTAATGATTCCTGTGGCATTCTTGTAGTGCATATTTCACTACCAATAAAGATAGTTAATTTACCTTCTACTGACTCTTGTTCTTTTTTTTTTTCTTTCTCTGCTATATCTTTCTCTATAATGCTTTGTGGAATTCCTTACTCATCCAAGCTGCATTCCTACAAAAAAAAGCTGGAATATATTATGTACAGACATTGAACAGCCTTTATGTCATCAATTATCATCTGTTTTTGTATCCATAATATGGTTCTAATACCTTCTTTAATCTTGTTCTAGGATAGTCAGAATATTCAGGTTCTGCACCAAGCTCTACTTTGAATTCTGTGTCCTCAGCTGAGTAATACAAACTTTCTGTGCCTTGGTAGACTTGGTAGACTTGGTACACTGGGGAGATCAAATTAATTTCAAATTCTTTTGAAATTTCAGTTTTTCATTTTAGAACTAAGGTACACAAAATTATAGCTGAGAGATTAGTTATTTCAAGGATATTCATTATACTTCATAGCAATTTTGCTAAAGGCTGGACTGTATACCTTAATAGATTACTAAGGAAAATCCTGGAGATATGTTCCAGAAATATCAGAAATCTCTCATGTGTATCTAACCACTACTATGAAGATTTTCAGTAATCAGTCTAAAGATTTATAATTTTAGCTGACTTAAAGGATTATTTTATTTCAAAGTAAGTAAAATCTCCAAATTCAAAGAATGACTCAAGATGAATGACTGATTGAAATATGTTCTTCTCTTGTTAATGTATCAAGACTAAAATGAAAAGGGGATCGTCTTGTCTTCACACTTACAAAATAAAATCATAATGTCCAAAAATGTTTTACCACCCTTATCTTTAGTAGCAAAAACTGGAAACTGAATGGATGCCCATCATTTGGAGAATAGTTGAACTAATTATGGTATACAAATGTTATGGAATATTATTGTTCTGTAAGAACCATCAGCAGGATGATTTCAGAGAGGTCTGGAGAGACTTACATGAATTGATGCTAAGTGAAATGAGTAGATCATTATACATGGCAACAACAATGATCATTTCTGATGGATGTAGCTCTCTTCAACAATGAGAAAATTCAAACAAGTTCCAATTGTTCAGTGATGAAGAGAGCAATCTTCCCTCAGAAAGAGGACTGTGGGAACTGAATGTGGTTCAAAAGCATAGCATTTTCACTCTTTTTCTTGTTGCTTGCTTGCATTTTTTCCTTTTTTTTACTTTGATTTGATTTTTCTTGTGCAGCACAATAATTGTATAAATATGTGTGCATATATTAGATTTAACATATATTTCTTTGTTTATTTTTTTGCTGAGGCAATTGAGGTTAAGTGACTTGCCCAGGGTCATACAACTAGGAAATTTAACATATATTTCTACCATGTTTAACATATATTGGACTACTTGCCATCTAGGAGAAGGCATGGGAGAAGAGAAGGAAAAGTGGAACATGAGATATTGCAAGGGCTAATGTTGAAGAATTATCAGTGCATATGTTTTCAAAAATAAAAAAGCTTTAATAAAAAATTAAAAAATAAAATAAACAAAATAAAATCATATATCTGTCCAAAAGAAGAGAAAATGCATTAATTTTCTTTTATCTACATACACACACATTTATAAACAAATACACTTATTTGAGTATTTGTTTACATATACTTATATGCATCTATATCTATACATATTATCAGATGTGGGGTCGACCTGGTTGACTAAAACATACATGAAGATGCTGGACTGATATTATATAAACATATTAGGGAGGAATATAAATCAGTGAAAAACAGGGATAGAGAAAGAGAAATAAAATTATCTCTCTATCATTTGTGTGTGTGTTTAAAACCCACAGATGTTTATTTGTGTGTATCTATATATAAAAATTAAAGGAAGAGCTGAAAGTCAGAATGATGTAATTCATAGAGAGCTGATCTCAGAAATGGAAAAAAAAAACTGGGTTCATTTATTGCTTCTGACATATAGTGGATTTGTCTGCCTACTAAAGAAAACCTCCCAGTGGCCAAAAAAAAAAAAAAAAAAAAAAACTTCTAACACTGTAAATAGCAAATAAAATTTGCGTTGCCGTAAGGTGATTTCTCATTAGATGTTCTTTAATAACCTTTGATTTCATAGAGGGAAGGGAATTCTGATCAGGAAATTTCTTCTATTAACTTTTCTGCTATTCTGAAACCTGGAACGGAGACTATGATCTGGAGGATATTAATGTCTGACACTTTATCCTGGAGCCCTCCTGAATGTTACCTCTCTTCCTGTTCCAGTTCTGGAACTACAGTAAAGTAAATCATTCCATTTCTTCTTGAAATATTGTAGGAATCTATTTCCTAACACCTTTACTCACCATTCCTGCTAATCTAAATAAGCCTTTCTAATCCCATTCCCACATTTGTATTCCTTTTCACTGTTAGAATATATGTTCCTGTAGGAGCATCTTTTCTTTTGTATTTGTATACCCAGCAACTGTCATAGTATTGCCACAAAGTTAACACTTAATACATTCTAATTCTTTTCATTCATTATTCTGAAGCCCATCTGATGGTGAACCTCACCAAGTTTCTGTATCTTGGTCCTTGAGTAACAATGAGCTAGTCTATTGCTCAGCCATTATGTTCTTTCAGCTTCCTGAGGTCTACCAGAACTTTTGCATAATTGCTATAGACCAGGGCATTTTGTCACCAAAACAAATTAGAATACATCTTAAAATATATATGTCAGAAATTATACACACACACATACATGCATGCACACACACATCTATGCATATATGTGGATGTGTGGGTGTGTTTATTTGACAAAAATTCTTTTCTTCATTCTATGGTTACATAAGAAAATGGTTATGATAGATCATGTTAAATCTATGCTTTGTCAAGAGGGGATTTTTATAGATTCCTAATTTTATTCTTCCCTTCCATTTGCAATCTTATCACCTTTATGGTCCATATCAGGATTAATTTTCATACCCCTGTGACTTCAATTAGTATACACTGACACTGAAATGAATTCTTTTTTTTTTAATTTTTATTTTATTTGCATAACATATGTGTGGGTAATTCTTCAACAATAACCCTTACATAGCTTTCCGTTACAAATTTTTCCCCCCAACTCGCCACCCCTCCCCTAGATGGCAGGATATCCACTACATGTTAATTATGCTAAAATATTGGCAAATCGAATATATGTATACATATTTCCAAACTTATCATTGGTGTGCAAGAAAAATCTTATCTACACAAACGATATATCAGATAAAGGAAACACAATGTAAGCAAACATCAATCAAGGAGTATGAGAATGTTATGTTGTGGTCCACATTTCGCATCCCTCTCTCTGGGTGTATATGGCTTTCTTCAGTGAACAATTGGAGGTGGTTTGAAACATTTCATTGTTGAAGAGAGCCATGTCCATCAGAATTGATCGTCATATAGTACTGTTGTTGCCGTGTATAATGATCTCCTGGTTCTGCTCATTTCACTCAGCATCAGTTCATGTAAGTCTCTCCAGGCCTCTCTGAAATCATCTTGCTGGTCATTTCTTACAGAACAATAATATTCCATAACATTCATATACCATAATTTATTCAGCCATTCTCCAATTGAAGGGCATCTATTCAATTTCCAGTTTCTAGCCACTACAAAAAGGGCTGCCACAAACATTCTTGCACATGTGGGGCCTTTTCCTTCCTTTATGATTTCTTTGGGATATAAGCCCAATAGAAATGCTGCTGGGTCAGAGGGTATGCACAGTTTGATAACTTTTTGAGCATAGCTCCAAATTGTTCTCCAGAATGGCTGTATCCGTTCACAGCTCCACCAACAATGCATCAGTGTCCCAGCCCTCCCACAACCCCTCCAACATTCATCATTAACTTTTCCTGTCATTTTAGCCAATCTGACAGGTGTGAAGTGGTATCTCAGGGTTGTCTTGATTTGCATTTCTCTGATCAATAGTGATTTGGAGCACCTTTTCATATGACTATAAATAGTTTTAATTTCATCCTCTGAAAATTGTCTGTTCATATCCTTTGACCATTTATTGATTGGAGAATGGCTTGAATTTTTATAAATATGAGACAATTCTCTATATATTTTAGAGATGAGACCTTTATCAGAACCCTTAAATGTAAAGATGATTTCCCAATTTATTGCTACTGAAATGAATTCTTAATTAATGTTCAGTAAGTCTACAGTGTCTTTTACTGATTTTACACTGGAAGCAGAAAGAGATAGGAGGGAGGTGGAAGTTATTCCATTATTTTTTCTTTGGGAAAAGATAAAAGAAATGACATTTGTAAAAAGTTAGAATTTGTACTTTGATTTTTTTACATTGATGAATTTCATTCTATTCCAGAATTTTCAGATAATTACTATATCTATATTTATATGTTATACACACATATAAGTGCAGATAATATGTAAACCTAGATCATATTCTCCCAACAAAATATTGAAACCCTATGGTGAAGAGAGGGTACACAGATCAGAATCTTGAAGGAAAAGGTGTGATAGGACATGTAATATGCTTAGAACAATGCACAGATATCAATGGTCTTGGTACATGCACCACACGTATCACATAAGCTACCAGCAGTACTATTGATTCTCATAACTGCTCAACTAGCAAAATCCCTTTAACTATTCTAGTAAAATATAGCATTTATAAAGTAATTTCATTTATCTTCATCTTAAAAGACTTTTTTCAAAAGTCTTAGGTCTTAGCATAAACAGTATATTTTATATCAGAAAATTGTAAAACTATTCAAACTTTCTATTTATAGGTTCTATATATGAGTCCAACCAAGTGACTGATTTCAGTCACATTTAAGTTGACTCTTTAAACCAGATCACTGTGATACCAAAATAGCAAAAAAAAAAAAAAAAAAAAAAAAAAAAAACCCTTTCTGCTTTTATTTCTCAGGTCAGTAGTAGCAGATTTCAACCAACTCTACTGAAAAGGTTTACCTTTCTCCAAATGTAGTTTCTGAAGGACCAAAACTTTCTTGAAGTCCATGGTCAGGGAGATTAATCCTTTTTCTGACCAAATACGAATCACTCAACTGCAACTGAAAGCTTCTAACTACCACAACTCCAACAGAGCAATTTCATAGTAATTGATACAGGAATTAAATTTTTATCTTTATTACATTTTTATTAGATTTAGACCCATTTTCTAATCTGGCAAGATCTTTTGATTCTTATCGCTAGTAATCTCAGTTTTATCCTAAATTCCTCACTTTCAATCAATCCAAAAAGGTAAACATTTTCCAAATCTTCTATTTTTACTACATTTCCTTTACTCTTTCTGTTCTTTTCCATCTTAAAGCCATTCTGACACTCATGACCAGTTCCCTAGTCTAGATTAAGTAAACATATTGATATAGAAGTTGATATATGCTAAGGAGTGACATCCTTTGAGATGAGAAAAAAGGATAGATTAATAAAGTCAATAAGGACATTTTCTTTTAAGTATCCTTAGGACATGTAATGACAGAATGTTATGATTTATCTTAATCTTTTTGGTCGAATAAAAAAGGATATCTTCTGGGAAAGGATTTTGGGGGTTCCAAGAAAGAAAAAAAATATTTCAAATACATATTATTACAAGTATACAAGTAGTGAAATGAATAAAGCACAATTTACTTTGAATTAATTTCGTTAGATGTTGTGTTTGTAGTGAACCTAGTCACTAAAATTTCATATCATTTCCCATAATTATTCTGGTACTTAAAAGTAGAAGTATAGAAGACAATTAAGAATTGTTCAGGGGTGAGAATTAACAAAGTAAAATCAGCTGGCAACTCACGGGTAAAGTAGATTTAATGATATCTAACATCTTGATTGGATTATTCCTAGGGTCAATATCATACAGGTGGAAGCAAGGAAGAGCTGTGACAGCTGATCTTGAGACATAATAAATAAGGATAAAGCAAGTTTAATCATGATGAACTATGTTCTTTATGAAGTAATTTGAGAAGTACAATTTTCAATATTTTATTTTAAAAACCTATAATTTAAATGATTACTTTACAATCAATAAAAGATAACTGTAGCTAGACTATAAGCATATCTTATACATAATTTTTGTCTAATTTCCATCAGTTATTGTTAAGTAAAAATTTAGTTTCATTGAGAAAATTTGGTGAATGATGTAAAATCCTAGTATCAGATTAATTCACCATTCAAAATCTATAATAGAATAATATGTTATTGAAAAATCTAAAGGATAAAAGTTGACTACTTAGTAATAGTCTCTTACATCAAAAGCACTTTAGCAATTTTTGATAGCAGTAGGCATGATACTACTACATTACATGGAATAGGAAAATGAATTAATAATAGTAACATGCTACCTTTTCTAATTTTATAAACACAATAATATTGAATCAACTTGGAATTTTATCAGTTTAAATTTATTTTAAAAAAACTCTGATACCTTGGGGAAAAGACTTTAATAATACAAAGCTGTGTTTCTGTAAAGGTATTTCTCTGACAAGAATGTTGTAACACCTTAGATTGGAATTTAAAAAAAGACAAGGACATATACTAGATTTCATCAGGAATTCATTACTTTAACACATGGGGAAAAATTAAACAACAGATTTTACAAGTTGAAAAAGGAAACAGGATGAGGGATAAAAGGAGAGGTTTAGATATAAGGGAACTGGTTGACATAAAAAAGCAAGATTTTATTTTAACGTCAATACATGCTAAACTTTAATACCTTATAGTTTAGCCATAAAATATAATATGAACTGAATTTATTTTAAATTGTACTTAAGGGACAGCTAGGTGGTGCTGTAGGTAGAACCCCAACCCTGAAATCAAAAGGACCTGAGTTCAAATCTGGTCTCAGATACTTAACACTTCCTAGCTGTGGGACTCTGAGTGAGTCAATTAACTCCAATTGCCTCAGCTAAAAAATATTCTACTTAAAATTTAGTTTCTGAAGACAGAAAAGATAAAAAATTATGGTTGAATATCGAAGTTTTATAAATAATTTAAAATGGAAAATTGTTTTGTATTGATTAATGAATAAAGATGTATGTAATTGAAAGATCATTGCAAATTTTTCAATAGATGATTCAGCAACATGCTGAATATATTCATCAATTTTATTGTATAATGTATTTTCATTTGTTATTATAATTAATCAACAAACCTTTATGAAGTATATGATGTCTACTAGATTTTATACTGGGCACCAGGAAAACAAATGCAAATAATGAAACTTTCTCTCTCTCTAGGTATATATGTGTTTGTGTGTATATATATATATATGCATAATCATATATAGATATATATTCTGTGTATATGTAATATCATACATACATATATTTGTATATGTATTCATAGTGAATGTATATTAAAAAGAGTAGGAAGTTTCAAGAAATCTTTTGTTGAGCAGGTGGTAGGTAGTTGGTTTATCTTTCAAAGAAAGAGATTCTGTGAGGCAAAAATGAGGAAAGAGCACATCCCAAGCATGAGTAACAGCCAATACAAAAGAAGAAAGATGATATTGGCAATTTTTGTCAAATTTTGCAGAATTTGAGAATGTAAGAGGGGAAGTAGGAAACAATGAATGCATGATTAAGAACCAGGTTTTTAAGGACTTATAAATTTAAACTACATTATATTTTAACACAATTAATATATCTTATTTATATAATAAAAATTTTAAGGGGAAAACTCTAACTTCTAATCTGCTTATTTTAAGTATTTAAAACATCAATACTTCAGTTATAAAGATTTATTTAGAAGTCCTGCTCTTTTTCTGATTTTTTTTAAAAACTAAGTATCACACAAATGATAATGTTCCAACTCTTTTCTCTATCTCTGCCCTATGACCAGGAATATTATTTGAGATTGATAGACTATTTGCTTTCCAAAGTCCCAGCCTCATAAAACAATCTTTCTGATTTCTTTGATTTTTTTTTGTTTTCCCCTTAGAGATGACTCTTTATTCTTCCCTATGTCTATATCTCCCAGTGTTGCTTCACTAGTCTCCTTGACAATTAGATTTGCCAGTTTAATATATGAATAATTATCACCCTAAAATCTGCGTCTCTTGGAACTTGAACTATGACAGACTTACTAATCCCTACCTTCCTCCAAAATATATAATCTTAAAAGCACCCTCATTTTGCACAGCAAAACTTTCATCAATCTCTCTTTGATCTCTTATCATATTTCCCACTTCAGTTGTAACAAATCTTTTCCCCTCTCTTGAGGCAGCTTACTATATGCTCTAACCTGATTTTTCAATATAAATTATCTGTATTGCTAAGCCACTAAGTGGAACTCCCTCATCCATATTCCTCCATATTTCAAAACATTCTGCATTCTCTTGTCCATTCTTGCCACCAGTATTATAAGATTACTCAATCTTCTTTGCCAAATTTAGATCAACTGAAGCCTTGCTTTCATTTCCTCTTTTCTTCTGGGACTTTGCTCTTTTGCTCACTTCCTCTTTTTTATCTCTCAATTGAGCATATCTCCCGATTCATTCCTTTTTTTCTAAAATATGATAAAATCCCTCCATCCTTAAAAAAAATTAACAATCCTCTTCCCGTGTTACTGCTACCATTCTCAGTATGACTCACCCTTTTTGGTGAGCAAGAAAATACATTGCCATTTGCCACTATCGTAAACTTCACAGTAGACCAGATTCTGGTCATTATGGACAGAAAGCCAACATTAGAATAGGTATGTAATAGCTCATGTGGAACATGGCAAGTCAACCCTGATGGATTTCCTGGTTTACAAAGCTCCTATTATTGCTTCAGTTTGTGCTGGTGAAACCCAGTTCATTGATTCAAGAAAAGATGAACAAGTACAAGAATTTTCCTCACCTATAAGTTGTTAGAGAATGATTTGAACTTCATCAAGTAAAGCAAAAATGGTTCTGGTTTCCATATCAACCTCATTGTCTCACCTGAGCATATTGACTTCTCATCAGAAGTAACAGCTTTACTCTGTGTTGCTGATGGTGCCTTTGTTGCATGTCACTATGTATCTGGTATGTGTGAGTGTTTAGACTGAGACTATAATTTGCCAAGCTATTTCTAAGAGAATAAAGCCTGTCCTAATGATGAACAAAATGGATTAAACCCTACTTATGTTGCAGCTAGAGCCAAATTATGCAGACATTTCAATGGATTGTAGAGAACATGAATATTATCATTTCCCTATGGAGATGGTGAGAGTAGCTCAATGGGAAACATCATTATTGACCCAATTCTTGATTCTGTTGGGTTTGGCTCTGGGCTTCATCATTGGATCTTTTCTCTGAAGAAGTTTGCAGATATGTATGTGACAAAATTTCCTTCCAAGGGAGAAGGTCAGCTGGGACCAGCCAAATGAGGCAAAAAAGTAGAGGACAGAATGAAAAAAAAAATATGGGGTGACCAGTATTTTGATCCTACCAATGAGAAGTACAACAATTCTGCTATAAGTTCTGAGGGAAAGAAATTGTATAGAACTTACTGCCAACTCACCTTAGGTCCAATCTTCAAGACATTTTATGCAATTATGAATTTTAAGGAGGAGACTACAAAACTGATGGAAAACAGCATCAAATTGGGCAGTGAGTATAAATATAAAGACTATGATGAGCTGTTGGCTCCTGCTAAATATGCAATTTTCCAAATAATACCAATTCACCTACCTTCCCTTGTAAATTGCTCAAAAATACTATTGTGAAATGTTATATGAAGGTCCCCTGATGATGAGGCAGCTATGGGTGTTAAAATCCGTGCCTTCAAAGGTCCCCTGATGATGTACATCTCTAAAACAGTGCAAACCTCAGACAAAAGCAGATTTTATGCTTTTTATCTATGCATTTTCTGATTTTGTTTTCATTTCCCTAAAGATCAGAATAATGAGACCCAATTATATCTGTGGTAAGAAGAAAGATCTCTACCTGAAATCAATTCAGAAGACATTTCTGATGACAGGCTGATTTGCTGAACCCATTGAAGATGTGCCTTGTGGTAACATTGTTGATTTGGTTGGTGTGGATGAGTTCCTTATGAAAAGGGGTACCATTAGTACCTTTGAGCATGCCCACAACATAAGAGTACTGATGTTTAATGTAATCCTTGTGATAAGATTTGCTATTGAATCCAAGAACTGGTCTTGTCTGCCCAAACTAGTGGAGGTACTGAAGCATCCAGCCAAATTTGATCCTATAGTCTAGTATATCAATGGAGAATCTGGAGAACATATTATTGCAAGTGAAAGACAGTTGCATCTGGAGATCTGCCTGAAAGATCCTGCAAAGGATCATGCCTGCATTGCAATCAAGAAATTGTACCCTATTGTCTCCTACTGTGAGACAATGGGTGAAGAGTCAAATGTTCTCTGCCTTTCCAAATTTTTCAAAAAGCACATTGGACTATACATGAAGACTCATCTCTTCCCTGATGGCCTGACTCAAAATATTGGCAGAGCCAAAATTTTTTTGCCCTTCAGGAGCTCAAGAAAAGGGCTCAATACCTGATTGAGAAGTATGAGTGGTTCAGATGATGAAATTAAAACCATCTCTAGTCATATGAAAAGTTGCTCCAAATCACTATTGATCAGAGAAATGCAAATTTAGACAATTCTGAGGTACCACTACACACCTGTCAGATTGGCTAAAATGACAGGAAAAAATAACGATGAATGTTGGAGGGGATGTGGGAAAACTGGGACACTAATACATTGTTGGTGGAACTGTGAACAGATCCAACCATTCTGGAGAGCAATTTGGAGCTACGCTCAAAAAGTTATCAAACTGTGCATACCGTGTGACCCAGCAGTGTTTCTACTGGGCCTATATCCCAAAGAGATCTTAGAGGAGGGAAAGGGCCCCATATGTGCAAGAATGTTTGTGGCAGCCCTTATTGTAGTGGCAAGAAACTGGAAATTGAAAGGATGCCCATCAATTGGAGAGTGGCTGAATAAATTATGGTATGTGAATGTTATGGAATATTATTGCTCTGTAAGAGACGACCAGCAGGATGATTTCAGAGAGGCCTGGAGAGACTTGTATGAACTAATGCTGAGTGAAATGAACAGAAACAGGAGATCATTATACACAGCAACAACAGTATTACATGATGATCAATTCTGATAGACATGGCTCTCTCTGCAACAAAGAATTGTCTCAAACCAGTTCCAATTGTTCACTGAAGAAAACCATATATGCCCAGAGAGAGGGACATGAAATATGGACCACAACATAACAGTTTCATGATCTCTATTGATGTTTGCTTGCATTGTGTTGCCTTTCTCTGATTTTCTTTTTTTTCCTTATAGATAGGATTTTTCTTGCACAACTTGTCAAGTATTTCAACATTATTTACATGTAGTGGACTTCCTGCCCTCTAGGGGAGGGGACGGGCCTGGGGGTAAAATTTGTAATGGAAAGCTTTGTAAAGATCAATGCTGGGGAACTACCCATACATATGTTATACAAATAAAAAGCTTTAATAAAAATAAGAGAGAGAGAGAGAAGTATGAGTGGGATGTGACTGAGGCCAGTAAGATCTAGTGCTTTGACCCTGATGGAACTGAGACCAATGTTCTAACAAATATCACCAAAGCAGTACAATACCTTAATGAAATCAAGGAGAGCGTGGTGGCTGTATTCCAGTGGGCTATCAAGGAGGGAGCATTGTGTGAAGGGAACATGTGGGCAGTCCATTTTAATAAATGTGATGTGAGTTTGCATGCTAATGCCATTCACCATGGTGGCAGCTAAATCATCCCCACAACCCAGCACTGTTTCTTTACCTGTGTGTTGATTCCTCAGTCCTGTCTTGTGGAACTCATCTATCATGTGCAGATTCAGTATCCAGAACAAGTAGTTGGGGGAATTTATGGTGTCTGAAAAGGAAGTGAGGACACATGTTTGAAAAATCCCAGGTTGCTAGCATCCCAATGTTTGTTGTGAAAGCCTATCTGCTTGTTGAAGGATCTTTTGTCTTCACAGTTGACTCAGGGTCTAATACAGGTAGCCAAGCTTTCTGTCAGTGTGTATTTGGTCATTGGTAGATCCTGCCTGGAGACACCATTGACAACACTAATAACACTTGCCAGGTTGTGAAATAGAAGCACAAATTCAAATTCCTGAAGGAAAGTAACCTAAACTTGGATAACTTCCTGGACAAATTGTAAAAGCTCTCTGCAACATAAATTCAATCTCCTATTTTACTCTAGCATAACACCAATGCAGCAAATTCTTAAAACTACAGTAACATATCTTGACATATACTTAATTAGTTCATAGCTTCCTGAGACTTTCAACACATAGTGATATTCAGCCTTATAGGTTTCAATGTTGCACATTAAATACATGTGAGGTCCACTTGGTTTCATAACTTGAAACATATACACTTGATACAACTTGAGTTGCCTGATACCATATATTTTCAAGTCTTCAAAGAGATAGAAAGTATTCTTTTTCAACATATATTTGGCCAGGAGGTGGGTTGGGATGGGTGCCTACATATTTTTTTTTTTATATTTCAAAGGGAAACATAGTGCCTTGAAAAATTGCATATGAGTGTATTAAGAGGTTTTATTTAAATCAATGGCTTGTATTAGATCTTCAGGAATAGTGAAGGGAAAGTTAAGGAGATATTTTCAGGATTGGCTAGAAACTAGAAGCCAAGAAAATGTTGTTCAGTATGATTTTCATCATATAAACCTACATATGTATTATTGTCATTGGAATAATAAATTTAATATGATAATAAATATTTGAAAATAAAAACAGAAATAAACAAATTAAAAAAAAACATGTCTTTGTTCTTAATATCTCTTCAAATTTTCTATATTGGTAGAGCCAAGGTGGCAGAGTACAGACACGATTCTCTGTGACCTCCTCTAACCTTCTCTCAAACCAACAGCAGATTGAGCCTCTGAACTGATTTTGGAGTCAAAGCACCCTCAAATATTTGGAATACAACACATTCTCAGAAGAAGTCACCTTGGAAGAACTTCAGAACAGGTCTGTATCAGTAGGGGGACAGTCTGCTGAGTCCAGACAGCAATGTGGGGAGACCAGGGCAAGAAGTCAACCCAAGACTCAGAGCATGGCAGTTTTTAAGTACATAGGAAGCTTCTGTGATCTTCTTAGGCCACTTTGTCCTGGTTGCAAGCAAGTGCTTTGGCAGATCTGCCTTTTATAAAAGGTGGATTGTAAACCACTGAGTACACTGGGCCTGGCCCCAATTGCCCAGCATCAGAAGTCAATCAGCAGAACTGCCCCAAGGCAAATTAAAGCATCTGTTGTTCCTTTGTTTTGACAGACCTCAAGCTATAAAAAATGAATAAAAAACAAAAAAGAACTCTCATCATATATAGCTTTTATGGAGAGAGAGAAGAAAAGACCTCAGATCCTGAGATTCAAAAAGGTAAAGCAAATTGAGAGGAAGCCAGAAAGGGAGACATGAGCTGGTCCCCATTTCACAAGTCTTTCCTGGAAGATTGCATAAAGAATCTCCAAAGAGAGTTAGAAGAAAAATGGGGAAATGAAATTAGATTATTGCAAGAGGGAATGGGAAAAGCATATAATGCCCTACAAAAGAGATAAGAAAAAGACACCAATTCACTGAAAAATAAAATTGGTGAAATGGAAAAAGTATGCAATGAAAAAATTGCCCAATTACAAAAGGAGCCAAAAAAGGTAATTGAAGAAAATAATACACTAACAATTAGAATTGAACAAATGGAAATAAATGACTCAATAAGACTTCAAGAATCAGTCAAACAAAAACAAAAAAAATGAAGAAAATAGAAGAAAATGTGAAATATTTCCTATGAAAAACAACTGATCTGGAAAATAGATCTAAGAGAGACAATTTAAGGATTATTGGACTTCCTGAAAGCTATGATGAAAAAACAAAAAACAAAAATCTAGCACTATCTTACAGGAAATCATGAAAGAGAACTACCATGATGTTTTAGAATCAGAAGGTAAAATAACCATCAAAAGAATTCACCAATAATCTCTTGAAAGAGATGCCAAAATAAAATTTCCAAGGAATACCGTATCTAAATTTCAGGACTATCACACCAAGGAAAAGATATAGTGAGCAGCTAGAAAGAAACAATTGAAATCCCAAGGAGCTATAATTAGGATTGCCCAGGATCTATCAGCTTCTACCATAAAGGATCAAAGGGCCTGGAATCAGTTATTCTGAAAAGGCAAAAGAACTTGGATTACAATTAAGAATAAGCTATTCAGATAGAATGAGCATTATCTTTCAGGGAAGAAGATGGACATTTAATGATATAGGTGAATTTCACCTATTTTTAATGAAAAGACCAGCAAGATCTGAACCAAAAAAAATGACCTCCCAAATACAGAACTCAAGAGAAGCATAAAAAGGTAAAAAAGGAAAAAAAAAACTCTTGCAAACTACATTTCTATTATGAGTATACTTAGAGAATGTGGGTATAATTTGATTTTACTTTGATAATATGAAAAAGAAACTAGAGGTGGAAAGGGGATCATACTGGAAAAAGAGGGAAAAGGAGGTAAAACAAGGGAAAAAAGGAGGTAAAAATAAGGTAAAATTTCATGAAGAGGGAAAGAAAACCGTATATAATTGAGGAAAAGAATGGAGGGGGGTGAGCAATGTGTAAATCTTACTCTTATCAGATTGGGCTCTAAGAGGGAATATCAGACATATTTGGTTTCACAAAGAAAATTGTCCCACCTAATAGGGAAGTGGGAGGGAAAGGGGGGGGAAAAAGGGAAAGACTAAAAGAAGATAAAATAGAAGAATTAGGAGAAAGGTGTAAACAAGGAGAAGGGGCTTTGAAGGGGGGATGACTTTGAAGGAGATGGTCATCAATAGCAAAAAGGTCTGTCAAAGCAAGGGGGAAGGAGGGAAAGGAGAAAGGGGAAAGGAAAGGAAAAACATAACTTTGGGTAAATAAAATGGCAGAAAATACAGATTTAGTTATTTCAACTGTAAATATGAATGGGATGAACTCTTTCATAAAAGGGAAGCAGACTGGATTAAAAACCAGAATCCTCCAATCCCTTGTTTACAAGAAACAAATCTAAAGCATAGAGAAACATACAGACTGAAGGTAAAAGGCTGGAGCAGAATCTATTATGCTTCATGAGAACAAAAAAAAAGTCAGCATAGCAATCCTAATCTCAAATCAAATAAAAGCAAAGTTAGATCTAATTACAAGGGATAAGGATGGAAACTATATCTTACTAAAGGATAGCATAGATAATGAAGCAATATCAATACTAAACATATATGCACCAAGTGGTATAGCATCCAAATTCTTAGAGGAGAAGTTAAGAGAGATGCAAGGAGAAATAGACAGCAAAACTATACTAATGGAGGATCTCAACCTTGCTCTCTCAGAAGTAGATAAATCAAAGCACAAAATAAAGAAGTTAAGGAGGTTAAAAAAATTAGAAAAGTTAGATATGATAGATCTTTTTTTTTTAAATTTTATTGGCATAACATGTGTGGGTAATTCTTCAACAATAACCCTTACATAGCTTTCCGTTACAAATTTTTCCCCCCAACTCCCCACCCCTCCCCTAGATGGCAGGATATCCACTACATGTTAATTATGTTAAAATATTGGCAAATCGAATATATGTATACATATTTCCAAACTTATTGTTGTGCAAGAAAAATCTTATCTACACAAACGATATATCAGATAAAGGAAACACAATGTAAGCAAACATCAATCAAGGAGTATGAGAATGTTATGCTGTGGTCCACATTTCACATCCCTCTCTCTGGGTGTATATGGCTTCCTTCAGTGAACAATTGGAGGTGGTTTGAAATATTTCATTGTTGAAGAGAGCCATGTCCATCAGAATTGATCGTCATATAGTACTATTGTTGCCGTGTATAATGATCTCCTGGTTCTGCTCATTTCACTCAGCATCAGTTCATGTAAGTCTCTCCAGGCCTCTCTGAAATCATCTTGCTGGTCGTTTCTTACAGAACAATAATATTCCATAATATTCATATACCATAATTTATTCAGCCATTCTCCAATTGAAGGGCATCTATTCAATTTCCAGTTTCTAGCCACTACAAAAAGGGCTGCCACAAACATTCTTGCACATGTGGGGCCTTTTCCTTCCTTTATGATTTCTTTGGGATATAAGCCTAATAGAAATGCTGCTGGGTCAAAGGGTATGCACAGTTTGACAACTTTTTGAGCATAGCTCCAAATTGTTCTCCAGAATGGCTGTATCCGTTCACAGCTCCACCAACAATGCATCAGTGTCCCAGCCCTCCCACATCCCCTCCAACATTCATCATTAACTTTTCCTGTCATTTTAGCCAATCTGACAGGTGTGAAGTGGTACCTCAGGGTTGTCTTGATTTGCATTTCTCTGATCAATAGTGATTTGGAGCACCTTTTCATATGACTATAAATAGTTTTAATTTCATCCTCTGAACATTGTCTGTTCAAGATATGATAGATCTTTGGAGAAAATTGAATGGACACAGAAAGGAATTTATTTTTTTCAGCGGTTCATGGATTTTATACAAAAATTGACCATGTGTTAGGGCACAAAAACCTCAAAATCAAATGCAGAAAGGCAGAAGTAGTAAATGCATTTTTTTTTCAGAAAATAATGCAATAAAAATCACATACAATATAAGGCCAGGAGAAAATAGACCAAAAGTTAATTAGAAATTAAACAATCTAATCCTAAAGAATGAATGGGTGAAAGAGCAAATCATAGGTATAATCAATATTTTCATCCAGGAGAATGACAATAATGAGACAACATACCACAATTTGTGGAATACAGCCAAAGTGCTTGTAAGGGTAATTTTATATCTCTAGATGCTTACTTGCTTAAATTGAGAAAGAGAAGATCAATGAATTGGGTTTAGAATTTAAAAAGCTAGAAAAAGGAACAAATTAGAAACCCTCAATTAAATACCAAATTGGAAATTCTGAAAATAAAAGGGAAGATTAATAAAATTGAAAATTGGAAAACTATTGAATTAATAAATAAAACTAAGAGTTGGTTTTATGAAAAAAACCAACAAAATAGATAAGCCTTAAGTTAACTTAATTAGAAAAAGGAAAGAAGAAAATCAAATTGTTACTCTCAAAAATGGAAAGGGAAAACTTTCCACCAATAAAGAGGAAATTAGAGCAATAATTTGGAGTTACTCTGCCCAACTTTATGCCATTAAATTTGGTAATCAAAATGAAATGGAGGAATATCTACAAAAATATAGATTGCCCAGGTTAACAGAAGAGGAAATAAATTATTTAAATAGCCCCATATTAGAAAAAGAAATAGAACAAGCTATTAGCCAGCTCCCTAAGAAAAAATCCGCACCAGCCTAGCCTCCTCCTGATCAACTATAGTAAGGAGGAGGTAAACTACAGTGTTCTTTTTCCAACCTGATCTTCACTTAAGGTTATGGGAGTTGAACTGAGAGATTAGAACTGGAGTGATATGCCTAAAACTCTGTGTATTTTACTCAAGAGATTTCCTGGGCCTTGACATCTTTATTTCTGATGCTTCCTAAGGACAATCTTTAAATTTTGATTTTCATGTAAAATTTTGTTCTTATAGATTATATCAAAAACAGATGACAATGACATATGGTATGCATAACTTCATCAAAGTAATTAATATAAATATTGAATATTCCCCTTGTCTTAATCAGTTTGTAAATCTTGTACATATTAACCTCTACAGCCTTTCGTGTACCTATCCTAATTTCTATTCATTTGGCCAGTACTCTACTTCAAACTCTCATTAACCTTTTCTGCAATTATTTTCTGATCTATCTTCATCTCCTTTACCTCTTAAATCATAAGCTTTTTTCATTCTTAAAATGTATTCCATTCTTAAATTGTACATTCTAAGCATATCAAATATCCTATACCTTATGTGGCTTTCAGGGAGGACTAAGAACTCTAATATGAGGGTTTTCTGAACCATTTTCCGGGCTGCTCATCTACCTTTGGTATCCATTTAACATCCAACTTTTGCCTAAAGATCCTATAACTTCTTTAGCAAGGCCAATGGCCACATCTTTATAAAACTTAGTAGGAAAACTTAACCAAATTTAAGGTAATCAATAGGCCTTAAATCTTTAGGTAAAGGGAGGAGATGTCTATCCCATGCAGGTGAAGATTTTCCCGAGTGAAATGAGCAGATGAGAACAATTTGCTTCAAAATCCATGAAGGCAGTTGGAAGGCAGCAAAAGCTGTGGAAATCTAAGAGCTCAGTCACACATAGAAGACAGCAAGATCATCCATTACAATTTGGACCCTTACCAGCTGTCCTGGTTTAGTTTGAACTTTGGTGAGTCTGGAAAAGAAAGTGAAGTTGATGACTTTGTATAACTCTTACTAAAATCTAATTCATGAACAAGTATAGACATCACCTTCTAATTTCATTGGTCCTTTTCTACAATGAAGAATGAACAACTCTTATCTCTTCCTTTCAGAATTTGTACTTTTCTTCAAAATTCAGAGAAACTTTCTATTTTGCAGTATCTTTCTCTAAAACAATTGTGTTATATATGAACCCTATATTTATTTTTAGAACATTGAATATTATACTGAATTATATTTCTATGTCTTGTATGCACACACACACACACACACACACACACACACACACACAAACACAAAGTAAGGCTCTTGAGGTTAGGGAATGTTTCATTGCTGTTATTTCTATCCCAGGGCTTACCACTGTCTTTAATTCAGAAGATGCTTAATAAAAGCCTAGTGAATGGAACCTTTGTGTAAATACTATATAAAGGCAAGGTGTTTTATTCATCATTTTGTCCTTGTTACCTTTATTCACTTACTAACTCATCTAAAATTTTTTTTTAATTGTTGCATCACATGCTGATTAGTTATGTGACCCTTGGGAAGTCACTTAACTTGATGCAATATCATTTTCCTCATCTGCAAAATTATGATAATAATACCTATTACATTGGATTGTTGTGAAGACCAAATGAGATCAAATGAGACAACATGTAAAGCATTTATAAATCTTAAAGTGTTGCATATGCCAGCTAGCTATATTTCTTTTTAACTTATTTGTAATTTTAAAATCTGGTTAGTACAGAATGAAATAACATCTGCATCTTTCTAATGGAATGCATAGTCTAAAGTTTTCAACTTCAGTGTTACTTTTCCCACGTGTTTAAAATGCCTGAAATATGTGATTTTCAGAAATGTAAGTGTAAGGGCAGCTAGGTGGCACAGTGGTTAGAGCACCAGCCCTGAAGTCAGGAGGACCTGAGTTCAAATCTGGTCTCAGACACTTCCTAGCTGTGTGACCCTGGGCAAGTCACTTAACCCCAATTGCCTCAGCAAAAAAAAAAAAAAAGAAGAAATTTAAGTATATAAGTACATATATATATATATATACATATGCACATATATATACACATACAAATGTACTTGTGTGTGTATGCATGGGTGTGTTTGTGTGTGTAGCCTCATGGGTATTGAACATTTCTTCCAAAAGCAAATTAAAACACATAATTTAGATTAAATATAATTTCTTTGTATGCTTACTTCCTATGTCATAAAAGAACATTTAATATAAATTTAAATTTTTAAAAAGAAGTTAGCAAAAATGAAGAAAACGTTAGAATGTACTTCCTGTTTAAAAAAAAAAAGTCCTAGTAATTCTACCTTAACAAGAATTACACATGTTTAACATATATTGGATTACTTGCTCTCTAGGGAAGGAAATGGGGGGAAGAGAAGAAAAAATTGGAACAAAAGGTTTTACAAAAGTGAATGTTGAAAACCATCTTTGCATGTGTTTTGAAAATAAAAAATGTATTATTAAAAATTAATTCTACTTTCACAAAGGTTGGTTTAATGTGAAAAGAAGGAGAAATGAATGTTTATATTCTACACTGCAGGGACTTTGGAAAATGAGTAGCTCCAAATTCAAAAGTTACTTTTCTTTACATGAATTGCATTTGAAGGGGAATTTGGTAATACAGTGTTAAAGAGAAATTAGCTATTTTATTTTCCACTTACAGGAACTTCTCTGAAGTATTTCCAAAAGTGTTCACAAAAGTGATTTGTCTTTAAAACAACAACGACAACAAAGAATTCCTATAAAATACTTTAAATAAAAAATTATACTAAGGAGATTAATCAAAATAGCACGTGTGTGTGTGTGTATTTTTCCCATAGTGTTGGCAATTTAAGTGCAATATAGAATAAAGAATTCAAGGTAGAGTGCTCTCAAAGCAATATTCTTTTAAGTGATATTTTGCTACTATATATTCATAAACAATATTAAAAAGAGATATTATTTAGGAAATATACAAAAGTATGTATACTAAATATATGCATTTTATTGGACATTATTTAAAGGAAATACCTACTTAAAATGAGTTGACTTTGCCCATATTTATCAATGCGTTTTGGCACACTACATTATTACTTCTTTCTGAACTTAAAAATGATACTAGCTTTCCAAAAGGTCCTAGATTGAAAGAGAATTAAAGTGTTATGCATAGAGAAAATGGTGTTTTACTTTCTGGGATAGATAGCTAACTAATGGTATATTATTCAGGTCGGGTGAAGGGCCTGTTTTTAAACAAATTCAAGGACACAATGAGTATGTTTGTATAATGTCAAAACAGATGAAAAGAGAAAAGTGCACACAAATGTGTTCTTTTTGTATATAGTACCAAACATCTGAGTATTGGGAACCATATGGATAAGTGGCTAAGCTTTGTAATTTTCATCCAGATGCTTTGCATGAAAGAGACATAGCCTAAGGGTATGCAATAAATTACATCAAGAGTAATTGCCTTCTCTGACACATTTATTCTGCTTATGGGAATTTACTAAACTTATGAACACTTACATAATACCTCAGTGTCTGTAAAATCATATGCAACCAACCAGTTGAAGAAAGGACTAAATCTGCAGAAGATAATTTTGGAGTATGCATGACACATTAGGGATGCTATGCTTGTCAAGTCAACGGTCTGAATGCACACCTATTGTGACACATTCTTTCATTTCTCAGTTAATTTTAAGCATGATAAACTAAGACATATTGAGGCAGAACTTGATTATGTTTTAATTTTTTCTTCCCCTGCTTTTATCTGATGCAGATATAAGTCACATTGATTTTACTGAAACTTTCACAGAAACAAAGTATAAGAATCCTGTCCTAACTTTTGTATTTAAGTGTGTGTATATGTATGTGGTGTGTGTGTGTGTGTGTGTGTGTGTGTGTGTGTGTGTGTGTGTTTGTGTACTGTGTGATTCTGTGACTAGACTGGTAATTATATTTGATGTAAAAAAAATTCCAAATAAGGAAATTCCTTCTATCAATGTAGTTCCATAGCTTTTTGTGAATTTTAGATAGTTGATAAGAGCACCATGAAATTAGGACACTAGACCAGGGTCACACTCATAATATTTATCAGAAATGTGACATGAATCTCCTCCTCCCCATTTATAATTTTAAATTGTTTCTGAATATTTTAGAAAGAGAAAATTATATAATTACTTGTTGGGGCACTAAATTATATTTACTAGCTAAGATCATGATGCTATTTCTCAGGCTTAATTGTATTAGATTTCATGTGATTTACATGCATAACAAGACTAATAAATGCTTATTTATTTTATGCTATGACCTTATTCTGATGAACAAATCCTTTTTTTCTCAACTAAATCTACATGTCATTTTGAGATTTTAAAAAAATAGATCAAAGTAGGATTGGAAATAGCCTGGGGAAAAGTAACATATTATATTTATATTTTGCTTTAAAGTTCAAAGAACACTTTATAGTTGCTCATTTTATCTTCAAAATATCACACAAAATAAGGTAGATTCCCTGATTTATTACATGGGTAAATTGGAGCTTTGAATAGTTAAATGAGCTCATAGTAATAAAACTCATAATAAGATAGGCATTCAGTTTCAAAGGCAGGATTTTAATAACAGCATTTATTAAATAATATGCCTATTTATTAAACAGCATCAGAAAGTTTGAAAAGCACTGACAATATAAAGTAGAAATTCCTGCTTCAATAAGTTTAGATTCTTATGGGTGAAGACATTTATTAAAATGCTGAAAGAAGATGGTGGAGGGGATAGGAGTATAGTGATGAGTGAGGTGTGGAAGGTTTTGTGTATGGTACATGAAGCACAGAGTACAGCTTTGTGAAGAATGAAGGCATATCTTGTTTTGGCACCCTTCTTAAATCAAAGTTCTAAGAAGAGCCATTTCATCAGAAGGAAAGGTGGGAATGTTGAAAAATACTTTGTATGAATTTCAAAACAGAAATGAGCTTCTGGGATTAAAAAGTCTCAGGGGGTTAGTAGAAAAAAAATCCAAAATCAGGTTGGAGTGCAATAAATTTAGTTCTCTGATGCCTCCTTGCCCAGAACTTTTTATAGTAAAACACTTTGCCTTTAATACAGGAATGAGCATTTGTAAATTTTTTTTTATTAAAAATTTAGTGACATGACCACACATGCATAACCTTTATCAAATTCCTTGCCTCCTAATATGGGGATGATAGGAGAGAGAATGAGAGAGAATTTGCAGCTTAAAAATATGTCAGCCAGGTTTGAACACAATTTTTTTTCTCCAAGGCCTATAATCTTTTTAATATGCCAAAATTCCATATTTTTGTTAAGAATATGCCCCCAAATTTTAATATATATGCACACATAGACATTAAAAACGTATACTGTATAGAAAGAAGCATTTTACTCTTAAGCAAGTTTACTTTTGTACACATCGTGCTCACATTTTGAATAGTCTGCTACTTCACTTGGTGTTTGATTAGCAAAGGGAAATTACATTTTTATACTATCTCAAATACAATTAAAAATGCAACTCCATGTAATTCATTCCAAAGTAAAAAAAATAAATTAAAATTGTTTTAAATAGAAGAGGAAAATATCCATGCAGTTAACTATTCTTTTTCTGATAATAGTTAAGGAAAAAATTGGTTCCCAAAAGAATGTTGGCAAGAAATTCATCTTAATTTTAATTTCATTTTGTTACTTTTTATTATTTGGGGGAAGCAGGACAATTTTCCTAGTGAGGGGCTTATTAAATGAACTGAAATCTATCTCATGATATTTGAATATTTACATAAAGGCTTGAACATTTATCACATAAAAATCCAAAGAGGGATTCAAAGATTCCCAAAGAATTGGACATAAGTGAGTTTTAATCTAAGAAGGTTAATATAGACATGAAAAATTCCCTCTCAATCAGCCTCTAAATTTGAACCATCTAAATGCAGTTGTATAACATCACTTAATTTACCTATAGAATCAATTTAACTAGATTGATTTCCTTAAGAGATATATGAAATTGTGATTCTATTTAACTAACTCTGTTAAACCTTTATCACATTGAAGGAAACATGAGGTTATGAATCTGTATTCTTAAAATTTTCATATCCTAAAAAATCTATATGAGACTACAATATGTAAAATTTTTATTGATCAGTTTTACATAATTCTGTCCAAAGGAATCCTTATTAGAATCCTAATTGTTGTTCAGCATTATTCCTTCTATTTCTAGAACCTATGCTTAAACATAATCAAACTTAATTCTTTACCACTATAATTTCTGCATTGTGGTAAAAGTGTTTTAACAGCAGTGGAACCCAAATCTGAAATAGTTCTACAATAACAACATGAACATATATTTCTGTAACATAATCCTCAAAAGATTAGTGAGCTTTTCCTAAAACATAAAATCCAAATTTCTAAATATCCCATACTTTAAATCATCCTATGTGAAATAAACCAAATTTGACTGAGTTTTATATTTCTCCTTTCTCTTTTTCTTTCTTGATAGATAGGAAAAGTAAGCATATTCAAAGGAATGCATTAATGGAATTTTTCCCCCAAAAAAGCATGTATATTTTCCTCCACGGGAAATAGATTTAGTATTTTTTTTCCTTTATTCCAAAAGTACTTTTCAAACATCTATTAAGAGGAAAGTATTCTTTTTTTAATCAGTCATTTTTTTGAGTCAGTCTTTCCCCACAGTAAGCTTATAATTAGGAAAAGTAATATGACACATGCAAAGAAATCTGTAAGCATAATTTGAGTGTATTGGAGAGGTCAGAGAAGCAGGATTAATTTTGAAAGAGTCTTCACATCTAGATGGGTGAATGAAGAAAAAATCCTTGGAAATGGGAAATATCCTAGCTGGCTCAGAACTAAACCTAATTTGCAAACGCAGAGCTATTGGGGAAGAATATTCAGGGAATGAAAGATCAAGTGTGCAAAGCACACTTCCAGGGAAGTTACTAGCTCCATGTTATATGTAACATATGTAAATTAATTTGAAAAAATTGGGAAGATGGACAAAGAATGTGGACAATGTTGAATCTTAGACTTAGGAATTTTGTATTTTTCCTATAGACAATGAGGACTCTACCTACTATATATTCCTATTTCTCTATCTTCTAACTATCCATATCAGTAGCAAAGTGGCATGGTCAGACTTATATATTAAAAGATTATTATTGTATATTACAAAAATATACAAATATGGAAAAGATAGACTAGAGGCAGGAAGAACAATTAACATATATTGAATATATGAACAAAGATAGTGGTCATGTGAATATAAAGGGAAAAAAAATTAGATACCGAAGAAGTTCTCTAACTAAAATACATCACCAAATCAGTCTGGCTTAAATAAAAATTTCTCTATTTGGCATTTAAAGCTATTTACAAACCAGTCACTTCTTACATTTCCTATCTTAAAAATTACTACCACAATACATTGTACAATGCTTTCATAGTTGTTTCTTATACAAAGCACTTCATCATATATTTCTCCTCCCCTTCTCATTAAAACTCCTTAACAATGCTATCTACTCTCTTTATCTTTACTTATTTTTCCATTCCGTTCCATTTAGCATCTAGCTTCCAATCTCATCATTGTATGTCAGTACTCTCTCTTTCTCTGTGTGTCTCTCTCTGCCTCTCTCTGTCTGTCTCTCTGTCTCTGTCTCTGTCTGTCCATCTCTCTCTCTATTTGTCTCTGTCTCTCTCTATCTCTGTTTTTCTCTCTGTCACTGTCTCTCTGTGGTCTTTCTGTCTCTATGTCTTTCTCTCTCTGAATATGTCTCTCTTTCTCTTTGTCTCTCTCTTTCTCCCTTTATCTCTTTCTTTCCTTCCTCTTAACTGCCTGTTCTAATGATAATTTCTTAAAATGGATTTTTCTTGATCTCTCAGTGACATTTGTTACTATTATTAATTTTGTCACTGCATTTTCTTTTGGATATTTTCTTATCTCTATAGAAGAAAAACTATTCTTCTACCTGTGTGACCATTCCAACTGCAGATTTTTTGATGGATTTTCATCCAAATCACATCCCACCAACACTGTGTCCCTAAATTCTCTTGTGAAATGCCTTCTCTCTGTTCTCTATATTTCACTGATTTAGCTCTGATGGATTCAAATCTCTAAGAAGATTTTCTCTAGTTCTATACATCTAGTCTTCATTTCTTATCCTGAGATTTAGTCCTATTTCATCAATTTCTATTTGGATTGACATATAAATTTAATATGTTTAAAACATGTTCTTACTTTTTTCTTACAAATACTTCTCGTTTTCCAAATTCCTTATTGCTGTTGAAGGCAATATGATACTTCCACTCAACCCAGATTATAATTTAGGTGACATAATCACTTCTCAATCTCTCTCATACTGCATACATGATCTCTTGCCACATTTTATCATTTCTACCTTCGCAACTCTCCCAGGTTCTACTCTTTTTTTCTAGTCACAGAACCATCACCCTAGTTCAGGTTTTCATCACTGTTTGCGTGCTAGATTGCAATAATCTTCTTATTGTTATTCTTGTCATGAATCTCTTCTCACTTAAGCCATTTTCCATTCAGACAGGAAATTGATTTGCTTAAAATGTAGGTTTTATCATATCCTCATATTCAATAAACTTTACTGCTTCTTTTCACTTTTAATATCAAATATAAAATGTTGTGTGTGGGTGTTTAAATATTCTCACAATTTAGACATTATATTTTAATCTTCTTATGTCCTCTCCTTTGTAAATTCTGGCATTCAGTTGTACTGATTTATTTTTTGTCCATTTTATATGATATTACCTTTTTGTGATTTTGGACTGCTTTTGCCCCATGCTTGTAATGCTCTCCCTTTTCACTTCCATCTCTAGGATTCAATGACTTGCCCTAAGACTCACTTGAAGTCAAATCTTTTGATACAGAAAGCCTTTCCAAGCTCCACCCCCAACATCATTCCCAATTAAGATTACCTATTATCTACTATCAGTATATATGTATACATACATATATATTTAATAGAAATAAATATAGCTGGAAAAAAGATAGAATAAAAGTAAAAATAGAGACAAATTGTATGCATTCAGTTATTTGCAAGTTTCTCCTATCAAAATGTGAATTGCTTGAAGGCAGATACTATTTTGCTTTTCATTATATCATTGAAATAGCATGGTATCTGGAATAAAGCTTATTGAGGGTTTTTTGGACATTATTTCCCATTTTATAGAGTAATATTATTGCTCATTATTTCCTTTCATGCTCCACTGGAATAATAATAATAATAGCAATAAGCAGCATTCATATAACACTTTAAGATTTACAAATAGCTTTACAAATATTATTTTATTTTAAAACCCTAAAATACAGATATCATCACCTTCTTCATTTCATTGATTCAAAAGTCAATCTAATTTTTTAAAGTATTTAACTTTCATTGTTTTTTGTGGAGATTTCACTTTCTAGGCTTTGAAGCACTTATATAAGGATCCTGAAATTATTATTATTATTACTATTACTGTCAAAATTATTATTATACAATTAGCTTCAATTATGGTCTTACTTTTAAAGTTACTTTTATTGAAATAGTGTTGTTAGTGCTAAGTACAACTTCATCAACAATTTCCTCCCTAATAGAATGTTGGCTCTTTGGGTCCAGAGAGAGCAGCTCATATGTTTTTTTTTTTTTTTTTTTTCTTTTCTTTGCATCACTAATATATATTATATGACCTTGCATGTAGAAGCTACTTCATGAAAGTTGACCATTATCTAGGCACAAAAAAGACAGGAAAGGAACACTACAAATGTAATGGAACATGGTAAGCATAATTACTGGGTATATCATAGTCATCACAAGTCTTCTAAGTTAAAAAAGTATAAAAAATGGATGATAAGAATACCTAAGGAATTACAACATTGGAGAGTGATAAATAAAAGCAGAGAGGACAGAAGAAATGTTTTAATAATATGGTGAAGTAAACTTCAAACTATGTGACACTGCTTTTGGAAAACAGAAGAAACATACTTATTTAATATGTGGGTAGTTCTTTGAGTAAACAAAGGACATGAATCAAGAATCAAAAAGACAGATCAGGAATCATACAATAAAAACTGCAAAAAGTTATTATATATATATATATATGTAAATACATATATATATACATATGTCTCTATATATAGATATCCAAAATTAAAACAAAAGATGTCCAGAGACAAATAGACATGCTTTGATCTTGGAACATATGTATACATTAAATATCATATCTTAGTAGTAGAACCACATACAAAGTCCATGAATTGAGATGACTCTGAACTCTAGAAATAAAACAAACAAAATCTTTATTGTTGTTATTGTTGTTCAGTTCTGTCTGACTCCTTATGTTCTCATTTGGGTTATTCTTAGCAAAGATACTTCAGTGTCTTGCCATTTCCCTCTCTTCTTCATTCTATAGATGAAGAAACTTGAGGTAAACAGAATTGCCCAGGATCACATAACTAGTGTCTGATGCTAGTTTTGAACTCAGGTCTTTTGACTTTAGGATCACAGTTTTATACTTTGTGCCAATTAGCTGCCCCTTAGACATTAAAAAATATAACAATTGTACTTTTCCTACATTTAAAACATTTCGAATTTCTCAGAGATTTCTGAATCTATATTATTTTGCATAATAGTAAGAATGATATTTGCTAAATAGCATAGACTATTAGAGTTGGAAGATATATTTGTAATTAAATTTAAATTCTCATTTTACAGATGAGGAAAATGAAGTCTAGAGAGAAATGGCTTGGTTACAGTTACACAATTAGCCAGGAGTTTGACCTTGTTTGTTTGCTACCATGTTCATTGTCTTTCGCCCACTCCCACTATATCTTTACATTATGTACTTTTTTGCTATTCTGTTTCATTATTTTGACACATTTGAAAAATATTGAATGTTAAGAAACATAGTCATGTCTTGTCCATAGATTTCAACCATTAAAAATACTCAGAAAATAGTCTAAGAGTTTTTTTACTGGCGATTTTAATTACAATTTAACTATCATCTTATAGTCAACTGGTAAGATATATTTCAATATTTTTTTAATGTTGCAATGACAGTTTTAAAAAGTAACTATAACACAAATACCAACATCTATGTCTAAACACATCTATGTCCATACAGATATAAACAAATGTACATATGGAAAATATAACTAGACAATAATTCATATGAAAAGTCTGTTTTTTTTAACTGAGCTAAATATGAAACATGAAAACATGAAAAAAGAGATGATATTCCAACTGTTGACCATATGATAAAATCAAATTGAACCATTGCATTCACTTCTGAGACCAATATTTTAGAAAAGAATTGACAAATATAATATGTTCTGTAGATGATTAGTGGGATAATGAGAGAATTGAAAACATGTATTGATGGTAACCAATGATGTTGTAGCATTAAGAAAAGAAAACTTAAGAGTAAAATTATGATACTAGATGCAAAAAGATTAATTTTTTTTCTCTCTAAGAACACATGACATGACTTGGAGCAAGTTATTTGAAAGAGGAAAAAATTTTCCTACCAATTATATATACTCATGTATCTGTATATATAACAAATGTGTGTATATGTGTGTACATATCCATATGTTTACATATGTACATATATACATATGTAAAATGAAATAGGTTATTTTAAGAGGCAGTATATCCTTTATGCTAGAGTTCTAACTACCAAGTTATACTTGGTGAAATTATTTGGAATGATGAATAATATGAAAGGAGTTTCTTTTTAAACCCAGCTTACACTAAAGGATGTGAGAAATTCTTTCTAACTCTAAAATTCTTAAGACTCTGTGATAATTCATTCACTTGAGACATATTTACTTTGACAGCCGTGACAACCAGTGATGGACCTTGCTGACTACTCAGCTGTATTTATAATGCTTTTAGTTGCTGCTTCTTGGACAAAAAGTCATTCAAAAATGTGATATATACCTGCTTCAAAACTCAAACCTAGCTTTGTTTGGAAGCTGATTATCAGTTTGTCCCTAAGTTCATGCTGAAATTGGACATGATCTAATAAAGAAGAACTAAAAAGAAAATATTTAATAAAGAATATCCTTCATGAAATGTATAAAATAAAATGAAGATGAATTGTTGACTTTAAGGAAGATAACAGCCT
Source organism: Myrmecobius fasciatus (assembly GCA_023553655.1). Classification (NCBI taxonomy): domain Eukaryota; kingdom Metazoa; phylum Chordata; class Mammalia; order Dasyuromorphia; family Myrmecobiidae; genus Myrmecobius; species Myrmecobius fasciatus. The sequence continues at coordinate 91,414 of JAJPUD010005044.1, read as the reverse complement.
CCATTTGGCATCTTCATGATGTAAATAAAAGTGGAGATAATTCCCAGAATATTGGTTGAGTCATCTGTGATAGATCTAAGAGAGTACATAGACAAGAATGGAAATTTGTCAAGAATGTACTGTTTGTCATTTTCACCATGTCAAAAACAAAACCCAAAACAAAACAAAATATATTGATGATATCCATAAATCATTTGAGTTTTGTTGTTGTTGTTGTTGTTGTTGGGAGTACAGCTGCTACTGTTTCTAGCGTAGATGTTTAGCAAATCATTTCCATCCGATAACTAATTGAAATCTGGCATTGAGGGGATAGACTTTTCAGCAAAAAAAAAATTTAAACACAGCAGAAGTCTGATTATTTGGGTTTGTTAAAGTGTATCAAAGTTATGTCTCATTAAATCTTTAAATAAAGTGAAAATTTGAATACCTCAAATCCCAAGTGCTACCCTCAAGGTAACTATGTCTTATTAACAAGATGAAAAACAAAATATTAATAACCAACAAAAGACAATTTAATACAGTTCCAATCTAAATGTTTGGATAGTTTTAGATGGTATTAGCACAACACTAAACAATACTAAAAGAGATGCAATGTATGTCTGTTCATTTTTTTTCAAACATACACAATCCTTTTAAACACATTTTCCTATTTGTTATGTGCAAGAAAAAATCAGACCAAAAGAAGAGAAAAATGGGAAAGAAAAAGTAAATAAACAAACAAAAAAATTGAAAATGGCATATCTCAATCTATATTCTAACTCCACAATTCTATCTCTGGATGCAAATGGCATTTTACATCCCAAATCCATTGAACTTGTCTTAGGTCACTAAATTGCTGGGGAGAAGTAAGTCTATCATAATTGATCATTATCCAATCTTGCTGTTATTATGTGTGATATACCTTGATTCTGCTCACTTCCTTCAATATTAAGTATTTCCAGGCTTTTCTTAAATATGCCTGCTTGTTTCTTATATAACAACAATATTCTATTATATACATATACCACAACTTACTCAGTCATTCTCCAATTCATTAGCATTCACTCAATATCCAATTGCTTGCCAATTCAAAAGAAGAGGTGATGCAATATTTTTTTTTGCACATGTAGGTTCTTTTCCTTTTTTTCATAATCTCTTTGGGATACACACCTAGAATAGACACTGCTAGATCAAGGGAATGCTAAGTTTTGCAGCCTTTTGGGCAAAATTTCAAATTGCTCTCCAGAATAATTGGAATATTTCACAACTCCACCAACAATGAAATACATTAGTGTTTCTGTTTTCCCACATTCTCTTTAATATTTATTATTATCCTTTTCTGTCATATTACCCAATCTAAGAGGTGTGAAGGAATACCTCAGAGTTATCTTAATTTCCATTTCTTTAATCACTAGTGATTCAGACCATTTTTAAAAATATGATTATAAATGGCTTTAATTCATCTGAAAAGTGTCTGTTTATATCCTCTGGCCATTTACCAATTAGGCAATGACTTGTTTTCTTATAAATTGGACTCAATTCTCTAGATATTTTAGAAATTAAGCCTTTATTAGAAACCCTGGCAGTAAAAACTTATTTCACAGATTTTTGTTTCCCTCCTAATTCTGGCTATATTGATTTTGTTTGTGCAAAAACTTTTTAATTTAATGTAATCAAAATTATCCATTTTACATTTCATAATTTACATTTTACATTACATTTACATGTAATTACATTACATACATACATATCCAATTTACATTACATTCATAATGTTCTCTAGTTATTCTTTGACCATACATTCCTCCTTTCTCCACAGATCTATCAGGTAAATTATTCATTGCTCTCTTAATTTGCTTAGAGTATCACTCTATATCTAAACCATAAACCCATTTTGACCTTATCTTGGTATAGGTTGTGAGATGCTGGCCTGACTAGTTTCTGCCATACTATTTTCCGATTATCTCAGCAATATTTTTCAAATAGTAAGTTCTTAACCCAGAAGCTGGAGATTTTTTCTTCAATATTTTTTTTTCATTTTGCCAAATCTATTTTTTATGGAGTTGCTTTCTTCAGTCACTTTTTGTTCCTCTTTTTCCAAGCTTTTTACTTTTTTCTTAATTTTCATAATTCTCCTACACAGCTCTAATTTCTTCTCCCGCCCCTTTTTCCTTTCTCTTGTACTTGAGTTTAAGAATCTTTTTGAAAGGTGGAGCCAAGATGGTGGAGTGCAGACACAACTCTCTGTGACCTCCACTGATCTTCTCTCAAACCAACAGCAGATTAAGCCTCTGAATTGGTTCTGGAGTCAAAGCACTCCCAAATACTTGGAGTACAACACATTTCCAACAAAAGTTACTTTGGAATAACTTTGGAGCAGGTCTGTTGTAAACAGGAAGGTGATGGGGTGGTTTGCCCCACTCAGGCGGCAGTGGGAAGCCAATGCAGGAGACTGGGGATGGGACAGAGTGTGGCAGATTCTAAGGACCTGGGAAGTCCCTGGGAGACTCTTGGGCTACTTTGCTCTGGGTGCCAGCAGGTGCTTTGAGAGATAGTCCTTTAGTAAAAGGTAGATTGAAAACCACTAAGAATGCGCATAAAAAGAATTCACTGAAAACACTTCCTGAAAGAAACCCCAAAATTAAAACCCCAAGGAATATCATGGCTAAATTTCAGGACTATCACATCAAGAAAAAGATATTGCAAGCAGGTAGAAAAAAAAAAAAAAAAAACAATTCAAATACCAAGGAACTGTAATTAGAATGACACCAGATCTGTCAGCTTCCACATTAAAGAATAAAAGGGCTGGAATCAAATATTCCAAAAGGCAAAGGAACTTGGATTATAGCCAAGAATAAGTTATCCAGCTATTATGAACATTATCTTCCAGAGAAGAAGATGACCATTCAATGATATAGGAGAATTTGACCTATTTCTAATGAAAAGACCAGATCTGACAAAAAAATTTGACCTCCAAACACAGAAATCAAGAGAAGCATAAAAAAGTAAAAAGGAAAGAACTCTTGAGAACTGTATTTCTACTATGGGTATTCTCAAAGAATGGGGGCATAATTTGATTTTACTTTGATAAAATATAAAAGAAATAAGAGGTGGAAGGGTTATCATATTGGAAAAAGAGGGGAAAGGAAGTAAAATAAAGTAAAAAATAAGTTAAAAAAATAAGGTGGGGGGCGGAGCCAAGATGGCAGAGTGAAAATGTGACTTTCTGCCTCTCCTCCGATCTTCTCTCAAATCAACAATAAAATAAGCCTCTGAACTGATCTTCAAGTCAACGAACCCAGAAATATTTTGACACTGCTCTCTGGATAACTTCATATCAGGTTAGTCGGACTTGGACAGAGAGATAAAGAGACAACTCCTGAGTAGGCCGGAAGTGAGGGTGGGACTCAGCTCAGCTCCTCGTGGCAGAAATTCCAAACTCCAAACTCCAAATTCCAAACACCTGGAGTTTATCTGAGGCACTCGGGACACTGCCCTGATTGGGGGCAGGTGTTCTGGCAGACTTGCCTTGTTTAAGGAGTAATTCGGACTTAGTCCTAGCCCCACCGGCCCAGCACCTTAAGTCAAATCGCCAAAGTGCCCCAGGGCAAAGCTTTTTCAGCCGCTGTTTTTTTTTTCCCTACCTTAAAGACATATCCATGCTGTCTAAAAAAAAATGATGAAGAAGCAAAAGAGAGCTCTCACCATAGACAGCCTTTATAAAGAGAAAGAAGAGATGATCACCTCAGATTCAGAGGTTCCTTTAGACAAAAATGCAGAGAAAATCAGCAAGGACCATCACTAGTCCCCTTATCAAAAGGCCTTTCTGGAAGATTGCATAAAGAACCTCAAAAGAGAGCTGGAGGATAAATGGGAAAATAAACTGAAATCAGTGCAAGAAGGATACAATATCTTGCAAGAAGGATATGATGCCCTGCAAAAGAGATATGAAAAAGAACCAATTTATTGAAAAATAAAATTAGTGAAGTGGAAAAAGAGTGCAATGAACAAATTGGCCAGTTACAGAAGGAGCTTAAAAAGGTAACTGAAGAAAACAACACTTTAAAAATAAGAATTGAACAAATGCAAATGAATGACTCAATAAGACTTCAAGAATCAGTCAAAAAAAACAAAAAAAAATGAAAAATTAGAAGAAAATATGAAATATCTCCTAGGAAAAAAAACTGACTTGGAAAATAGATCTATGGGAGAGAATCTAAGGATTATTGGACTTCCTGAAAGCCATGATGAAAAAAATAATCTAAACACTATCTTCCAGGAAATCCTGAAAGAAAACCCTCCTGAGATTGTAGAATCAAAGGGCAAAATCACCATTGAAAGAATTCACTGACCACCTCCTGAAAGAGACCCCAAAATTAAGACCCCAAGGAATATCGTGGCTAAATTTCAGGAGTATAGCACCAAGGAACAGATTCTGCTAGCAGCTAGAAAGAAACAATTCAAATACCGAGGATCAATAATTAGAATCACACAGGATCTGTCAGCCTCCACACTGAAGGATCGAAGGGCCTGGAACCAGATATTCCAAAGGGCAAAGGAACTTGGATTACAACCAAGAATAACCTATCCAGCTAGAATGAGCATTATCCTTCAGGGAAGAAGATGGTCATTCAATGATATAGGTGAATTTCACCTATTTCTAATGAAAAGAACGGATCTGAACAAAAAATTCGACACCCAAACACAAAACTCAAGAGATGCATAAAAAGGTAAAAAGGAAAGGACTCTTGAGAACTTTATTCTTACTAGGGGGATACTTAAAGTTTGGGGTATAATTAAGTAGACATTACTTTAATAATACAAAAAAGAGAACTAGAGGGGAAAAGGTTGTCATACTGGGGAAAAGAGTGAAAAAAGTGGTAAAATAAGATCTAAAAAAAAGAAGGTAAAAACAAGGTAAAATGACTTGAAGAGGCAAAGAAAACCTAATATAATGGAGAGAAAGAGGGGAGGGAGATGAGCATTGTGTAAATCTTACTCTCATCAGGTTGGGCTCTAAAAGTGTATATCAGACATTTGATTTCACATAGAAACTTGCCTGTTGCTAGAGGAAAGTGGGAGGGAAAGGAGGAAAAGTAAGGGAAAAACTAATAGAAGGTAAAATAGAAGAATCAGGGGAAAGGAGTAAAAACAGGGGGAGGGGATCTAAAGGGTGGAGTATTGTTTGGGGGAGGGGTTCATCAAAAGCAAAGTACTGAGGAGGGGGGAAGGAAGAAAGGAGAAAGGAAAGGGGAAAACATAACTTGGGTAAATAAGATGGCAGGAAATAAAGAATTAATTATTCTAACTGTGAATGTGAATGGGATGAACTCTCCCATAAAGAGGAAGCAGATAGCAGACTGGATTAAAAGCCAGAATCCCACAATATGTTGTCTACAAGAAACACATCTAAAACATAGTGACACATATAGGATGAAGGTAAACGGCTGGAGCAGAAAATATCATGCTTCAGGTGAACAAAAAAAAGCAGGGGTCGCAATCCTTATCTCAGATCAAGTAAAAGCCAAGGTAGATCTAATCAAAAGAGATAAGGAAGGAAATTATATTTTATTAAAGGGTACCGTAGATAATGTAGCAATATCTATACGAAATATATATGCACCAAGTGCAATAGCACACAAATTCCTAGGGGAAAAATTAAGAGAGATGCAAGAAGAAATAGACAGCCAAATGATACTAGTGGGGGATCTCAACCTTGCTCTCTCAGAATTAGATAAATCAAACTACAAAATAAACAAGAAAGAAACTAGGGAGATAAAGCAATTGTTAGAAGAGTTAGGTATGATAGATCTATGGAGAGAGTTGAATGGAGACAGTAGGGAGTTTACTTTTTCTCAGCAGTCCATGGAACCTATACAAAAATTGACCATGTGTTAGGGCATAAAAACCTCAAAATTAAATGCAGAAAGGCAGAAATAGTAAATGCATCCTTTTCAGATCATGATGCAATAAAAATCACATGCAATATAAGGCCAGGAGAAAATAAACCAAAAGTTAATAGGAAATTAAATAATCTAATCCTAAGGAATGAATGGGTGAAAGAGCAAACCATAGACACAATCAATAATTTCATCCAGGAGAATGACAATAAGGAGGCAACATAGCAAAATTTGTGGGATACGGCGAAAGCGGTTATAAGGGGAAATTTTATATCTCTAGATGCTTACTTGCATAAAATAGAGAAAGAAAAGATCAATGAATTGGGCTTTTTATTTAAAAAATTAGAAAAAGAACAAATTAAAAAACCTCAATTAAATACCAAATTGAAAATTCTAAAAGTAAAAGGAGAAATTAATAAAATTGAAAATAAGAAA
>JAJPUD010005044.1:54042-80100 GCA_023553655.1 Myrmecobius fasciatus | reverse complement strand
TGGTTCTGATAAAGGCCTCATTTCTAAAATATATAGAGAATTGTCTCATATATATAAGAATTCAAACCACTCTTTAATAGATAAGTGGTCAAGGGATATGAACAGACAATTTTCAGATGACAGATGATGAAATTAAAACCATCTCTAGTCATATGAAAAGTTGCTCCAAATCACTATTGATCAGAGAAATGCAAATTAAGACAACTCTTAGGTACCACTACACACCTGTCAGATTGGCTAAAATGACAGGAAAAGATAACGATGAATGTTGGAGGGGATGTGGGAAAACTGGGACACTAATACATTGTTGGTGGAACTGTGAAAGGATCCAATCATTCTGGAGAGCAATTTGGAGCTATGCTCGAAAATTTGTCAAGCTGTACATACCCTTTCTCCCAGCAGTGTTTCTACTGGGCCTATATCCCAATGAGATCGTAGAGGAGGGAAAGGGACCCACATGTGCAAGAATGTTTGTGGCAGCCCTTTTTGTAGTGGCTAGAAACTGGAAACTGAAGTGATGTCCATCAATTGGAGAGTGGCTGAATAAATTATGGTATATGAATGTTATGGAATATTATTGCTCTGTAAGAAAGGACCAGCAGGACGATTTCAGAGAGGCCTGGAGGGACTTGCATGAACTGATGCTGAGTGAAATGAGCAGAACCAGGAGATCATCATACACAGCAACAACAGTATTACATGATGATCAGTTCTGATGGACATGGGTCTCTGCAACAAAGAATTGTCTCAAAACAGTTCCAATTGTTCACTGAAGAAAACCATATACACCCAGAGCGAGGGAATGAAATATGGACCACAACGTAACATTTTCATGATCTCTATTGACATTTGCTTGCATTGTGTTGCCTTTCTCTGATTTTCTTTTTTTCTTGTAGATAGGATTTTCCTTGCATAACTTGTCAAGCATTTCAACATTATTAACATGTAGTGGACTTCCTGCCATCTAGGGGAGGGGAGGGGACTGGGGGTAAAATTTGTTATGGAAAGCTTTGTAAAGATCATTGTTGGGGAAGTACCTATACATATGTTATACAAATAAAAAGCTTTAATTAAAAAAATAAGGTAAAATCTCATGAAAAGGCAAAGAAAATCTAATATAATTGCGAAAAGGAAGGGAGGGCGATGAGCATTGTGTGAATCCTACTCTCATAAGATTGGGCTCTAAAAGAATATATAACACACATTTTGTTTCACAGCAAAACTTGACCCTCCTTATAGGGAAGTAGGAGGGAAAGAAGGAAAAGAAAGGGATAGAATAATAGAAGGGATAATAGAAGAATTTGGGGAAAGGTGTAAAAAAGAGGGAGGGCCTCTAACCGGGGGAGGACTGATAGAGGGAGGTGATCATCAAAAACAAAAAAAATGGAGAGGGGGAAGGGAGAAAGGGGAAATGAATAATATAACTTTGGGTAAATAAGATGGCAGGAAATATAGATTTAGTTGATTTAACTGTGAATGTGAATGGGATGAACTCTCCCATAAAATGGAAGCAGATAGCACACTGTATTAAAAGCCAGAATCCTACAATATGTTGCTTACAAGAAACAAATCTAAAACACAGAGATACATAAAGAGTAAAATTAAAGGGCTGGAGCAGAATCTATTATGCTTCAGGTTAACAAAAAACCAAACCAAACCAAAACAAAACAAACCAAAAAACAAAACAAAAACGAAAACAAAACAAAACAAACAAACAAACAACAACAAAAAGAAAAGGTATACCAATCCTTTATTTCAGATCAAATAAAAGCAAAGATAGATCTAATTAAAAGAGATAATAAAAAAGGAAACTATGTGTTACTAAAGGGTACCACAAGAAAGGAAGTGTTTTCAATACTAAACATATATGCACCAAGTGGTATAGCACCCAAATTCCTAGAGAAGAAATTAAGATATGCAAGAAGAAATAGACAGCAAAACTATACTAGTGGAGGATCTCAACCTTCTCTCTCAGAATTAGTTAAATCAAACAACAAAATAAATAAGAAAGAAGTTGGGGAATTAAACACGTTTTAGAAAAGTTAGGTATGATAAATCTTTGGAGAAAATTGAATGGACACAGAAGGAAGTTTACTTTTTACTCAGGGCTTCATGGAACTTTCAAAAATTGACCGTGTGTTAGGGTATAAAAACCTCAAAATCAAATGCAGAAGGGCAGAAATAGTAAATTCATCCTTTTCAGATGATGATGCAATAAAAATCACATGTAGTATAAGGTCAGGAGAAAGTAGGCCAAAAGTTAATTAGAAATTAAATAATCTAATTTTAAAGAATGAATGGGTGAAAGAGGAAATCATAGACATAATCAATAATTTCATTCAGTAGAATGACAATAATGAGACAACATACCAAAATTTGTGGGATACAGCCAAAGCAGTTATAAGGGGTAATTTTATATCCCTAGATGCTTACTTGCATAAAATAGAGGAAGAGAAGATCAATGAATTGGGTTTATAATTTAAAAAGCTAGAAAAAGAGCAAATTAAAAACCCTCAAATAAATATCAAATTGGAAGTTTTAAAATAAAAGGGGAGATTAATATAATTGAAAATAGGAAAACTATTTTTATGAATTAATAAATGAAACAGATTTGCTTTTAGAAAAAATCAACAAAATAGAGAAGCTTTTAGTTAATTTGTTTAGAAAAAGGAAAGAGGAAAATCAAATTGTTAGTCTCAAAAATGATAAGGGAGAACTTTCCTCCAATGAAGAGAAAATTAGAGAAATAATTAGGAGTTAATTTGCCCAACTTTATGCCAATAAATTTGATAATCTAAATGAAATGGAGGAATATTTACAAAAATATAAACAGCCCAGGTTAACAGAAGAAGAAATCAATTATTTAAATAGCCCCATTTTTGAAAAAAGAAATAGAAAAAGTTATTAATCAATACCATAAGAAAAAATTTAAAGGGCCAGATGTGAATTCTACCAAACATTCAAAGAACAATTAATTCCAATACTGTATAAACTATCTGAAAAAATAGGGAAGGAAGGTGTACTACCAAATTCCTTTTATGTTACAGATATGGTGCTGATAGGTAAACCAGGTTGGGTGAAAACACAGAAAGAAAACTATAGACCACTTTCACTAATGAATATTGACACAAAAAATTTTAAATAAGAAATAAGAATTAGCAATGAGATTACAGAAATTCATCCCCAAAATAATACACTATGACCAAGTAGGATTTATAACAGGAATTCAGGGATGGTTCAATATTAGGAAACCTGTCAGCATAGTCAATTTTATTAATAACCAAACTAGCCAAAATGATATTATTATCTCAATAGATGGAGAAAAAGCATTCAATAAAATCCAACACTCATTCCTATTAAAAACACCAGAGAGTATAGGAATGAATGGGCTTTTCCTTAATATGATCAGTAGCATCTACTTAAAACCATCAGCAAGCATCATATGTAATGGGGAAAAACTAAAACCATTCCCAATAAATTCAGGAGTGAAACAAGGCTACCCACTGTCACCATTACTATTTAATATTGTATTAGAAATGTTAGCTTTGCAGTAATTGAAGAAAAAGAGACTAAAGGAATTAGAGTAGGTAATGAGGAAATCAAATTATCACTCTTTGCAGATTATATGATGTTATACCTAGAGAACCCTGGAGACTCAAATAAAACTACTAGAAATAATACACAACTTTAGCAAAGTTGCAGGATATAAAATGAATCCACATAAATCAGTAGCATTTTTATATATTACCAACAAAGTTCAGCTGCAAGAGATACAAAAAGAAATTCCCTTCAAAATAACTGTTGATAGTATAAAATATTTGGGAATATATCTGCCCAGGAAAAGTCTGGAACTATACAAACTAAAGTACTAAACACTTTCCACACAAATAAAGTCAGACCTAATTAATTGGAAAAACATCAAGTGCTCATGGATAGGCCAAGCAAATATAATAAAAATGACAATATTACCCACACTAATTTATTTATTTGGTGCCATACCATTTAAACTCCCAAGAAATTATTTTACATATCTAGAAAAATAGCAGCAAAGTTCATTGGGAAGAACAAAAGATCAAGAATTTCAAGGGAATTAATGAAAAAAAAAAGTCTGATGAAGGTGGCCTTGCTGTGCCAGATCTAAAACTATATTAAAAAGCACCAGTCACGAAAACCATTTGGTACTGGCTAAGAAATAGAGCTGTCTATCAGTGGAATAGAATAGAATCACAGGATAAAACTGGCAATAACTGTAGCAGTCTAGTGTTTTATAAACCCAAAGACACCAGCTCCTGGGATAAGTACTCACTATTTAACAAAAATAGCTGGGAAAATTGGAAACTAGTATGGAAAAAATTAGAGCTTGACCCACACCTAACATCACATACTAAGATAAGATCTAAATGGTTTCATGATTTAGATATAAAGAATGATAGTATAAGCAAATTAGAGGAACATAGGATAATTTACTTCTCAGACCTGTAGAGAAGGAATAAATTTATGTCCAAAGAAGAACTGGAACTCTTAATTGAACACCAGATGGATAATTTTGATTTATTAGGTTAAAAAGGTTTTGTACAAACAAAACTAATGCAGACAAGATTAGGAAGGAAGCAATAAATTGGGAAATCATCTTTACATTTAAGGATTCTGATAAAGGCCTCATTTCTAAAATATATAGAGAATTGTCTCATATTTATAAGAATTCAAGCCATTCTCCAATCAATAAATGTTCAAAGGATATGAACAGACAATTTTCAGATGATGAAATTAAAACCATTTCTAGTCATATGAAAAGGTGCTCCAAATCACTATGGATCAGAGAAATGCAAATTAAGAAAACTGAGGTACCACTACACTCCTGTCAGATTGGCTAAGATGACAGGAAAAGATAATGACAAATGTTGGAGGGGATGTCGAAAACTGGGATACTGATACATTGTTGGTGGAATTGTGAATGGATCCAACCATTCTGGAGAGCAATTTGGAACTATGCTCAAAAAGTTATCAAACTGGGCATATCCTTTGACCCAGCAGTGTTTCTATTGGACTTATATTCCAAAGACATCTTAAAGGAAGGAAAGGGACCCACATGTGCAAGAATGTTTGTGGTAGCCCTTTTTTTAGTGGCTAGAAACTGGAAACTGAATGGATTCCCATAAATTGGAGAATGGCCGAATAAATGTTGGTGTATGAATGTTATGGAATATTACTGTTCTATAAGAAATGAATAACAGGATGATTTCAGAGAGGCCTGGAGAGACTTGCGTGAACTGATGTTGAGTGAAATGAGCGGAACCAGGAGATCATTATACATGGCGGGCAACAAAACTATATGATGATCAATTCTGATGGACATAGCTCTCTTCAACAATGAAATATTTCAAACCAGTTCCAGTTGTTCAGTGAAGAAAGTCATATACACCCAGAGAGAGATACAAAATGTGGACCACAGCATAACATTTTCATGCTCTCTATTGATGTTTGCTTGCATTATGTTTCCCTTCTCAGATTTTATTTTTCTTGTAGATCTGACTTTTCCTGCACAACAAGATAACTGTAAAAATATGTATACACATTTGTTTTGTCAAGTGTTTTAATATAATTAACATGTAGTAGACTTCCTGCCATCTAGGGGAGAGGTGGGGACTAAAGGGGAAAAATTTGTAATGGAAAGCTTTGTAAGGGTCAATATTGAAAAATTACCCATACATCCATTTTGCAAATAAAAAGCTTTAATAAAAAATAATGTTTTTGAGCTTTTCTATGAGAACTTTTTGAAGAAAAGAGCACTTCATGTTCCCCTTTAGTGCTTCACATATAGGTAGTTTGCCACTGCTGTCTTCTTCTGGGGCTGTGTTCTAATGTTCCCTGTTACCATAGTAGCTTTCTATAATCAGGGATCTTTGTGTCGTTTTTCAGCTTATCATGTTTAGATTTGGTCATAGGAAATCAGAAATTACCACAAGTAACTGGCTGTGCATCTCCTTTGTATTTACATTACACCAAGCACATGTCCAACTACATGGGAAGAACTCTAAGCAGCACACATTATATAATTCTTTTTCACTAGATATGAGATAAATGAATGGATATATATATATATATATATATATGTGTGTACATATATATATATATAAACAGAGATAGACACATTCATATATTTGTACATTGTATATTTTTTCTCTAAATTCACACATATACATACACATATATACACACGTGTTCGAGAAGAAAAATAGAGGATCAAAAAAAAAATAGGAAACTGTGACTAAAACATTAAATCTATACCAATACATAATGAAATATATCAGAATAATTCCTTTTTTAGAATTTTAATTGAAACATACTCACATGTAATTGTGAGTATAAAAGATAAGGCCATTTGATTCTCCAATTTTATAATTAATTGAACAGTAGAAGACAGACTTCAGTCTCCTAGTTTATATTATAACTTGAATTCCATAATCAACAAATGGGTGTTCTACTTTACTCTCCATTTTCTTCCAAGCCCATACACCAGATCCAGTTTTTCTACTTCCTATATTATTTAGCATATGCCATGTATTAGTTACCAACTATATAAGTACTTGATTTGGTGTTCATTATTGAGTCCATTATCAGAATATGGCTGAGTTCATGATCAGTGACTGTGATTTAGGAGTATGAGAGAGAAAGGACTATATATAACTAGTTGCTTTGTTCTTGTTTTGCTTTTTTATTTGCCTGGCTAAGATTTATGATATTTAAAGGGATGGATTCTATTCTTGCAATATAGTTTTTCTCACCCTTCCTCACGAAAAAAACTACCTTAAAAAGTCAAGGCAGTCTCTTGAATGACTCATTTTATTCAGGGTGTATTGCATTCTGGCTTTAAATCTCACTTCAAATGCTTCTAGCTATATGACCCTAATCAAGTAGTTTAACCTCTTTGAGAGTTAATTTCATCTTCTGGAAATTATGGAAAATGCTAACACTTCATCAACAATGATATTTTAAAGGTAAATTGAAATAATGTAATTTATTAATGCCTTGTTTATATCAGCTTTTGAAAGCCCATTGCTAAAATTTCAATGCAAACACTTACATCTTGAAAATTAGCAAGGAATTCTTTAATAAAAATGTAGATTAAACTTGAAAATAGGTGTTGGTAACTTTTCTCCTCAGAGCCATTAAGCATATATTAGTAGACCCCTCTTATACACACACACACACACACATATAGATAGATAGATAGATAGATAGATAGATAGATAGATAGATAGATAGAGATATGCATATATGCATGTGAAAAAAATTATATACATTGGGATATTGCTTGACACTTTTAATGTTTCTCCTGCAATTACACACACAATAATCTGCCCCATATAATACAATATGAGACCTAAAAGTACTGTAAGTTCATATTTGTCTCTTATTATTAATGATGGTCTTTGTGCTTAACTGAGGCAGGGAGGTTGCACAGTACTTGTTCTGAAGCACTTGCTGTGTGAGCCTACACTTAACTTCTGTTTATCTTATTTTCCTTAATTGTAAAATGAGGATGATAATAGCACTTATTTCTCAGAATTATTGTGAGAATCAAGAACATAAAAATTGTCAAGTGATTAGCATAGTGATTGGCATATAATAATTACCACATAAATATTAGCTATTATTACTAATTGTGTGACCCAGGCCACTTAGTCTCTGCCTCAGTTTCCATAGTGGTGGACACAAAGCCAATAGTACCTATCCCAAAGGGCTATTGTGAGAATTGTCAAGATATTAGGAAAAATTCTGTTTCCCAGACCTAAGGCCTAGCAAGCTGTGCCCTAAATGGAGCATGACAACAATCTTTTGCACTCTCGATGACCATACCTCTGGAAAAATATATTTTTTGATTAGCACCAGATGTTCTTTCAGGTATTTATGGTTTTCATATTAATTAATAATTTCTCATGGATCTTAGAGCCAGAAATAGCTGACATGCTGCACCACAAAATGATAAATCTAAACTTTTTACTTTCTAACAATTATCATGGTTATAATTGCTGAGTGAACCAAACCAGAGACTGCACTTCTATTTCCACAATTAGAACTCTGTTTCTGTACCCTCATTGAACAATCCCAAGTCTCAACAACTCTTAAAACCTGAGACAATCACAAGACTTAAGAACTCTAATTAATATACATATACATATGTATATATAAATATATTTGCTAAGGCAATTGGGGTAAGTGACTTATCCAGGGTCACACAGCTAAGGAATGTTAAGTGTCTGAGGCCAGATTTGAACTCAGGTCCTTCTTACTTCAGGGCTCGTGATCTATCCACTGCACCACCTAGCTGCCCCAGGATTCTAATATCTTAAGAACTATTCCCATAGCACTCAAGAATACCTGTGCTCTCTCCAAAATGTCCACATATGTGGGTCTACTGTGGGAACTATTTATTCAAGATCTAATGATGACTGTGTTGGGTCCCAACTTTTTGTGGCTTTTAGGCTTATAAGTCTGACTCAGTCCCAGTTATGCTGAGCGCTCCTCAGAAAGACTTCAGTTTGCAAACCTAATGTCCGTACTTTGAAATTAATTAAATCACTGTTTTATTTCTGATTTGCCTGCTTCTAGCCTGCTTTGTTCAGCTCCAGCTTTTTACAGGTTAGAAACCAATAGTTCTTTCCTTTTCCTTTGATATTTTACTGATTTTGTTAAGCAATGAATCATTTAGAATATATATTAATAATTTCTAATTTATTTACCTTATTACTGCCTGTTACAACACATAAGTAATGAGTACCTTAGAAAATTTGCCACAGGACAAATAAATTTTGGTGAGATTTGGATAGGCAAATAAGTTGTAATGAGGAGAAGTAGAAATCATGCCTAGTCATGGACTCTTGATGCTCTACTTAATAATTTTAAAAAGATTCTTCTAGATAGCTAAGTATAATCTAGGACCTTGTATGACTGAAGGAAAATGTTCTAATAATGGATGTGGGAAGATAACAGGCTGTCAAAGAAAAAAATTATTTGTTTCATGTGTTTACTCAAGATAATTTTTCTATATGACACTCAGACACCAATATTTTGGAAATTTTCTTTTTTTTTCAATAAATTTTGGTACCTATGTTTATTTTTTCCCCTGAGGCAATTGGGGTTAAATGACTTGCCTAGGGTCACACAGCTAGGAAGTGTTAAGTGTCTGAGACCAGATTTGAACTCAGGTCTTCCTGACTTCAGGGCTGATGCTCTATCCACTGTGCCACCTAGCTACCCGATTTTGGAAATTTTCGATGACACACGTATACATTTATGTATTTATGTATTTGTTTTTCAATTTTATTTTAAGCCCTAGATTCTTTCTCCTTTGTCTCCCCCATTCAGAAAATGACAAGTAATATAAAACTTATATCTATGAAGTCATGCAAAAAATACTCACTATATATTTTAAAAAAGCAAAAACAAAAAAGGAAAAAATAACATGCTTTAATTTGCATTCAAAGTACATTAGTTCTGTTGAAGAATATAGTATTCTCCATCAAACTCCTTTGGAATTTTTAAAAATCATTTTATTGATCAGAGGAGCTAAATCTTTCACAGTTGATTAGTATCACAACATTTCTAAGTTATTGTTGTTTTTACTACGTATAATGTTCTCCTGGTTTTATTAATTTACATTGAATCAGTGTATTTAGTACTTCTCAGGTTTTTCTGAAATTCTTCATCATTTCTTAGAACATAATGATATTCCATTACAATCATATATAGCAACTTTTTCATCCATCACCCAATTAATATGCAAGTTGGAAAGAATTCTAGTCGTAAAGTCAGGAAGACTCATTTTCCAGAGTTCAGATGGGGCCTCAGACTCTCACTAATTATGCAACCCTGTGCAAGTCACTTAAACCTGTTTGACTCAGTTTACTCTTCTGTAAAATGAGTTAGTGAAAGAAACAGCAAACCGCTTCAGTACCTTTACCAAGTAAATCCCAAAGTGGTTCACAAAGATTCTGACACAACTGAATGACTGAACAACAATTGATGAACACCTCATAATATCCTATTCTTTGTTACAAAAAGAACTACTTTAACTATTTGTGTATTTTTCATTCCTTTTCAATTTTATTGACCTTGTGACAATCTACTCAAAAGGATATTTTGAAGGAGATTGTCCTTGCTATGCCTTTGAAATTAGATTTTGTGTCGTATAAAAATGAAACATTGAAGTTTTTTTTTTTTTTTTAACTTTCCACTTTCAATCAGCACTTTGACTTGATTTGAACTCAAGGAACATCAAGTTGTTACACCAAGGATAAGCTGATCACCTGAAATCTCATCATTATGATGAGTGTTTTGGATATTTGACATCTTTTTAACTGCTTCAGCCGCCTCTTCTCCCAAGGGAAAATTATATAGTAAAGCACTAAGTTCTTCCCACATATTCTCTTTATAAAGGAACTTTCTACCTAACTTCCAGTTTCCATCAATAGTTCTGCTTAGTTTGAATTTCACAGAAATTCTGCATCCATGTATTGTACCCTTATGTGCCCTTACACATATTTTCCAACATCATTATTTTCTTTTTAATATTTTATTTTGTATTTATGTATTTGTTTGTTTTTCAATTATATTTTCAGCTCCATATTCTTTTTACTTTAATTCTCCCTTACTCATCAGGTGGCAAGTAATATAAAAATCACTATGAAGTCATTCAAAAAATACTCAAAATATATGTTTTAAAAAGTAAGAATAAAAAAGGGAAAAATAACATGCTTCAATTTGTTTTTTTTTTTTAAATGGTGAGTTCCACGTAGTATAGTTTACCTCTCAGACCTGTGGAGATGGAATAAATTTATGTCCAAAGAAGAACTGGAACTCTCAGTTGAACACCAGATAGATAATTTTGACTATATTAAGTTAAAAAGTTTTTGTACAAACAAAACTAATGTTGACAAAATTAGGAGGGAAGCAAAAAATTGGGAAATCATGTTTACATTTAGGGGTTCTGATAAAGGCTTCATTTCTTAAATGTATAGAGAATTGTCTTATATTTATAAGAATTCAAGCCATTCTCCAATCGATAGTCAAAGGATATGGACAGATGATGATGAAATTAAAACTATTTCTAGTGATATGAAAAGGTGTTCCAAATCACTATTGATCAGAGAAATGCAAATTAAGACAATTCTGAGGTACCACTACACCTCTGTCAGATTGGCTAAAATGACAGGAAAAGATAATGATGAATGTGGGAGGGGATTTGGGAAAGCTGGGACACTGATACATTGTTGATGGAACTGTGAACGATTCCAGCCATTCTGGAGAGCAATTTGGAACTATGCTCAAAAAGTTATCAAACTGTGCATACCCTTTGACCCAGAAGTGTTTCTATTGGGCTTATATCCCGAAGAAATTATAAAGGAATGAAAGGGCCTCACATGTGTAAGAATGTTTGTGGCAGCCCTTTTTATAGTGGGTAGAAACTGGAAACTGGATGGATGCCCATCAATTGGAGAGTGGCTGAGTAAATTATAGTATATGAATGTTATGCAATATTATTGTTCTGTGAGAAACGACCATCAGGATGATTTCAGAGAGGCCTGGAGAAACTTGCATGGACTGATGCTGAGTAAAATGAGCAGAACCAGGAGATCATTATACACTGCAACAACAATACTATATGATGATCAGTTTTGATGGACATGACTCTTCAACAATGAGATGTTTCAAACTACTTCCAATTGTTCAGTGAAGAAAGCCATATACACCCAGAGAGAGGGATGTGAAATGTGCACCACAACATAACATTTTCATGCTCTCTGTTGATGTTTGCTTGCATTGTGTTTCCTTTCTCTGATTTTTTTCTTGTAGATATGATTTTTTTTGCACAAAAATTATGTGTGGAAATATGTATACATATATTCGATTTGTCAAGTGTTTTAACATAATTAACATGTAGTGGATATCCTGCCATCTAGGGGAGGGGTGGGGGGTGGGGGGGAATTTGTAACAGAAAGCTTTGTAAGGGTTAATGTTGAAGAATTACCCATACATATGTTTTGCAAATAAAAAGTTTTTATAATAAAAATAAATAAATAAATAAAATGGTGAGTTCCAGATTCTCTCCCTTCCTCCCTCCTCACTCATTCTCCCCATATTGAGAAGGAACATGAGATGAAATTCAAAGAATTTTTATAAAATTCTTGTTGCAAAATAAAACATAGTTTCACATGCCACGCCTTTGTGGCTTTAAGAGGAAAAAAAAGCTTTAATGTATATTCAGACTTCTTTCTTTGAGTATGGATAGCATTTTTCACTTCATTTCAGTTTTGGTGTATTACTGAGAATACCAAAGTCATTCACAGCTGATTATCCCACCACATTATTGTTACTTTGAATACAGTACATCTCACTTTTCATGAGTTCATGGATGACTTTTCAGGTTTTTCCGAGACCATCCTACTCATTATTTTCTTAACAACAAGAGTATTTCATCAAAATCACATGCCACAATTTATTCAACCATTCCTAAATTGAAGGGCATCACCTTTATTTCCAATTGTTTCTGATAAATGAGCTGCTATAAAAAGTTTGATCATACAAGTCATTCTTTTTTCTTGTTTTCCCTTTTTTAAAATCTCTTTTGGGATATATCCTTAGGAGGGGAATCATTAGATCTCACGATATGTAGGACATGGTTCATATGTATTCATCATTTATCAGTTGGGGAATGGCTACTGAGTCCTTCTTCAAAGAAATTTGCTTCAAAATTCTTTTCACAATTACTATTGCTGTTATTTCCAGTCTATTTATTTTATTCTCTCCCTCCTTTCATCCTGTACCTCCTCAAAAGTGTTTTGTTTTTGATCATCCCCTTCCCCAATATGCCCTATGCCCTATTTTATCACCCTCTTCCTTTTCATATCCCCTTCCTCTCCTAATTTCCTGCAGGGTAAGATAGGTTTCTATACCCATATTGAGTTTGTATATTATCTTCTTTGAGACAATTCTGATGAGAGTAAGAATCACTTACTCTCCCTTGTCTTTCCCTCATTCCCTACATTGTAAAAACTTTTTCTTTCCTCTTTTGACAGACAATTATGCCATCACAGTATTGATTTAAGACATAAAGAATGAAGGATAGTTTAACTCTCAGATCTGTGGAAAAAGAAGGAATTTGTGGCCAAAGAAGAACTGGAGTACATTATTGAGTACAAAATAGATAATTTTGATTATATTAAGTTAAAAAGATTTTGTACAAATGAAACCAATGCAGACAAGATCAGAAGGGTAACAATAAACTAAGAATTTTTTTTTACAATTTTAGCTTCTGATAAAGGCCTCATTTCTAAAATATATAGAGAATTGACTTAAATTTGTAAGAATTTATCCAATTCATAAATGGTCAAAGAATATGAATAGACAATTTTCAAATATAGAAATTGAAAACATTTCTAATCATATGAAAAGGTGCTCTAAATCACTATTTATCAGTGAAATGCAAATTAAGACATCTCTGAGACACTGCTACACACCAAGATAATGATGAATGTTAGAAGGAAGCTGGGACACCTATACATTGTGGGTGGAATTGTGAACTAATTCAACCATTTTGTAGAACAATTTGTAACTATGCTCCAAGGGTTATGCAGCTATTCTCCAAGGGTTATGCAACTATGCATACACTTTGATCCAGCAGTGTTTCTACTGGGCTTGTATCTCAAAGAGATCATAAAGGAGGGAAAGGGCCCCACATGTGCAAAAATGTTTATGGCAGTCCTTTTTGTAATGGCAAAAAATTGGAAATGGAGTGAATGCCCATCAGTTGGAGAATGGCTAAATAAGCTATGTTTTATGAATATTATAGAATATTATTGTTCTATAAGAAACTATCAGCAGGATGATTTCAGAGAGGCCTGGATAGACTTACATAAATTGATGTTAAATGAAGTGAGCAGAACCAGGAAATCATTGTAAATGGCAACAAGAAGATTATATGATGATCGATTCTGATGGACATGGCTCTTCTCAATAACAACCAAAAAAAAAAAAACATTGTGAGCTACTTGACAACAAAAGTTGTCTTTTTTTTTCTTATTTATATTCTAAATACTTAGGATAGTACTGAAACATAGTGGGTACTATATATTTTTTTTATTTGAATTGAACATCGAAATCTTAACTATCAATGGCAGAACTTTTGCTATCACATACAAATCTAAGATTTTAAATGTGCGTTTTCTAATGTTGTTATATCAGTCCTTTTCTTTAAAAAACAAAAAAAAATCTATGGATTTAATTGATGAAACTTTCTAATATTTGTTGTTTTCATCCTTCCTTTTCAAAATGACCAATCACCTGACAGGATATCTTGACTTATGTGTCATTTGGATTTAACTGAGGCACAGTTGCACAGTCATAACCCTCACATTTTCTTCCTGTGTTATGTAAGTCCAAAAATAAAAATCTTAATACAATTTTAATTTTAATAGTGTGAAATTATTAAACTATTAGTTGTTAATAATGTACTTGTTATTCTATATATTGTAACATGTGTATAAGTTTAGTTTATATGATACTGATTACTTATATAATAGTTTATATGATTCTGATGACAAATATTAAAAATTATATCTTTAAAGCTATAAGCCACTTATGAATATGAAGCAGCTTAGAAATACTGTCCTCACTTGTTGCATGTGCTAATTAAACATATGAGGTAGAACAGTAGGCATATGCTGGTCTATCAAGTAAACTGACTTTACATTAATGGATTTTTTCACACTCTTGAAGTTTAGGGAAAAATTTTTGGAGAGAAAAAATAAAACTAGTGTTTTTGTGGGTATATTATTGCAACTTAAAGTGATTTTTATCTAATATCCATCTGTCTTCATACTGGTTTAAATAAAAATCATATAAGAAATGAAATTGTTGTTCTAAAATCATATGTTTTCAGAAAAGGGTCATTTTATCTGAATACATAAAAGTATATCTCCTCAATTACCTTCAATCCCTTTCTCATGAAGTGCAATTGTCCTTAACTAGTATTTTGGAGATTTCATTGATCATGCCTAATGCCAATTAATAAATTTTTAATAAGGAAAGACATTTGAGAAAACCTAGAACTATTCTCTAATTTGATAGTCACAGGGTATGAGAGGCCCAGAGGTTTAACAATTTGTCTAATGAAGAGTTAAACCAAACAAAGTTCCAATTCTCATTCTATTCTTTCCAATAGACTACCTCCTATCTCTATCAGAATAGGAAATCATTGAGGCAGGCAGATGATAGAACCTTGGATCTGGATATAAGAAAACCTGAGTTCAAATCTGCCTTCAAATTTGTTGTTGTTGTTGTTGTTTTTGTTTTTCTGAGGAAGTCATGTAATTCCTTATATAATGTCTAATATTTAATACTTTTATTGATTAATGATCAGTCTGGATTTATAAAGTCTAATGGTATTTGCTTTGTCTAAGAGTATTATTTTTCCTTTCATATGTTTCTATACATGTATTGTATTCATATAAAAGTGAGGTGACAGACATCACTGCTCTTCACATATCTGTTGAGGGCAACAGATAGTAAAAAACCCTGGGCAAGGAATAAGACCCTTTAAATTCCCGAAAGGAATATTGCTGACAGTGTCTGCTTTGGCTCCCCATCACCCTTAAGGGCATCTCCACCTTCCTGAGAAGTCAGGGGGCATGGCAACCTGAGTTCTACTTGAAGCAGAGTTATACTGAAGTGGCAAGAAAACATCTGCACACAATAGCATGTTGTTCGTGTGGTTACACATGCACAATATCCCGTAGTTAGTGCATGTGCAATATCCTATGGTCATGGGTAAATTTATTACATAAGTATAGGGCATATAAATCTAAGGATTTTTTTTAATAAATGGACACCTGTTTTACCATTCTTATGAGTTACATCTTATCACTCTTCTCCCATGATCAGGATTTGTGCTGGTACCAAAATCCTCCTGTGAACAGATCTGGGCACATATCTTTTTCTAATATGGTTTTCAGATATTTTATGGCTTCCTTCTTTCCAGTTATAAGTCTTGCTTACATTTTGGTGTGGGTAATCACAGTGCGACTTATCAAATCAGTAATGGCCTAAAATAATTGTCACTGTCATCCTCCCCACAAGAATCTGAAAAGCACTCAAAAACTCTTTAATCAATAAGCCAGCTATTCCATGGTGAGCAGGAATAATCAGTTGAGAGAGAAAAATCAGTTTCACTAAATATCAGCAGAATTAAGGAGGCAGGACGTTTCCTTTGCAGCTATAAGAATTGCTGATTTTCCTCTTCAACTTGGCTCTCCAATTATGGTCATAAAAATTATTAAGGAGAAGATTTTTATTAAGATTTTATTAAGAACAAATTTTTTTAAAAGTCAGTAATAAATTGGGAATGTTCATGAGACTGACAGTAACATAAATACTACTACGTCAAAGTTTCTATTTTTTAATATTGTAATATCAAACTAGCACTATTGATATTAAATTTAAGTTCTATTTCTGGAGGAAATTATCTGATGATTCCAGGAAAAAAAATTGAATTCTTTCTAGTTTTTCACATTGTTGCCTCTAAAATATTCAAATACAAAAATAAAATATAACTCCTATGGCACTGGTTATTTTTATTTTTAGGAAATATCATAGGAAATTCAGAAGGGGAAATAGTAAATTAATTAAAACTTGAATAGTATGAATGTAATTAATAGAGAAAAAATATCTGAAGCAAAACTCCTTTTACATTTCTAACATATGAAGAAGCTACCTGAAATGACACAATAATGTTCTTGCTTCTACATTGGTTGCATTCAAAGTTTTTAAAAAAATTTGTAAAAGAAATGAACTTTTCATGTTATTTTGAAATTTTAAATATGGAATCACAAATATTAACAATGAATTCACTTATACTCTTTTGCTGTCATTGTTTATATAGAGTAAACTGTCCTTTGCTTATTGGGCAATGTTGAGAATATACATAATACTAATTTGTCAATCTATTGAAAATACTTATAATTCCAGACATGTGATTGAAAAACCAGCCAAATACTCTCCTCAAATTCATTTTTATTTCATAATGGACAGCACCTGATATTTATGGCATATCATCCTTCAAATTTATAATTGGAAGAAAAATGTGCTTATTAAAAGGAAGCTTCAACAAAATAATTGTTCTCTAAGAATATGTTATATGGAGCTTGCAATTCATTGTTTCAATGGGGAAAAAAAAGTTTGGTTGCCAGGCTAGTCTACTTAAAAGGCTATTTAAAATTCTCCATATGATTGAAGTGTTATATAACAGAACTATACTAAGTTAAGCTATGCATTGTGGGAATTAATCCATATGACAGGAAGAATTAGGAAGAGAATTAAATGTCTTTTTTTCCTCTGGAGGACTGCACATAAATAAATTGTTGTTAGAGATAAAATTTATACAGAAAAAATAGATAAGACACATACATACACAAATCTCTGAGGTCTAATAGATTTTAGAGGTAATTTAAGCTCATGGATATGACATCTAACCAAAAATCCCTTTTACAACATCTATGGCAAGTGGTTAACTTGGTCTTTGCTTTAAGATCTCTAGTCAGGGAGAACTCACTATTCTCGCTACTGGAATTGTTTCATAAATGTCTTAGAGTCTCTTTTTCCTTTATCCTACAAATAGTAACAGTGGCCTTATTCTAATAGAAAGAAGAAGAAATATCCTTTACCCAACAGACCTCAACCATGCCCTTATTGTAGTAGAAGCAAGAAGAAATGCTTCCCAAAATTTAATTCTCTTTTCAATCAACACTATTTATAAGTGATTTTCATAAATATCTCTATATAAAACAAAACAGCAGAAGTCATTTTTTCAAAGTATGGATTTTTTAAAATAATAATAAATATAAAAATATGGATTTGAGCATTGGTTCCTATCTAGGTATAACAGATGTGAATTGCTAAAGATAAAAGAAGCAAAATGTCTATTTTAATTTTAGATAGTCACTTTTCATTTTTATTTTATTAATAACCATAATATTAGTTACCATATAGCACTTTGAAGAAGGTACCATTATAATCACAGGATCAAAGTTAGAACAAGAAGGAACAACAAATGTCATATATAAAACCTCTGTCATATTATTAGTAAGGACTATGAAGTCTCTAATTGTTAAATCAACTAGCCAATGTGATAGTTCACATGAATATACCCATTGTTATGTATATGTGTATTATGGATATATATATCCACCCACACATATATGCATATTCATATTTTATCTATCTATATATTGGGAAAACTGTAGATAATTTGTCTTTCATTTCAAGGCTAGTTGATTCAGTTACTTAATGTAATTCAAAGCTATTCTGAACTAAAATCAGATATGAAAAATCTCTGAATTTTTTTCCCTAGTAGCTTAATAATTCCAAGGTTTCCCATTGTTTCTAGGCCATCTCCAGTTGTTCTGATCTATAACTGGTCATTGGATTCAGATGACTATGGAAGAGAAAGTGAGACTAGTGACTTTGCATCTCTCACTTAAATCCAAGTCATGTCTGTCATGGTATTACTACCTCCTTGATGTCATGGTTTTCTTTGAGAATGAAAAGCCAACAAAAATTTTTGGAGTATAGCAACCCCACTGAACTGGTAAATTGGGCAACACAGTTCATTGTTTCTTTTTCATTAAAAATTATGATCTCTCAAACAGGAAAATGTAAATAATATTCAATTTCATTTTAAAAGCAAAGTCTATATTTCCTTCCTTCCATAAGCAAAACTGAAAAGTTAGGTTTCTACAGAATGCTGCAGGATTCTAGGTAATATAAGCTAATAAGTACCACTGACCAATGGGTTTTCAGAGTGTGAGAAATTAATGAAGGGTAAATTTTCACAAAACACTTAACTTTCAATCTCTCAGAAGCCTTAAGCAAACAAGGAAGTGGGGAGTTAGGAAGGTACAGGCATGCTCAGCCAATGAGAAAGTGTCTTGTGGTTTTGAGAAAAACACAAGTTTAAGATAATAGCTGATCCAGCTCAACCAAACTGGCTAAAGTCAATGAACTTACTGAACCAAACCGCCAATGTGCTTCCTTAATAAGCTAATTGAATATTAAACAACCCACTCTGTAAGGAGAATTTTTCAAGTATTTTTGAACACGGGATGCATGACAAAGGAGGGAGAGGACATACTAATATATATTTAGGGGAAAACATAGAGTGGATGTACCAGGAAGATTGTAACATGGAAGGAAAATTACCAATCCATTATCTGAAGGGAAGAGATTGAGGTAACAAGTTTAAACCTTCTCTCCCTTCTGTGCTCAATACTCCCTCTTCCTGAAGAGGAGTGGAGCCTGCTTCTGGACAGAAATGTAAAGATGATTCCTTAAGCTTTTTCTTTAATAAATTTTCCTTGATATCTGATGATTTTCAATATCAAGTGTGTTTCTAAGACTTTCTTGCTTCTTTTTTTCCTTCCTTCCTTCCTTCCTTTTCTTTCTTTCTTTTTCTTTCTTCTCAATCTGCATTACAACATGAGTGAGCATAAAATCGATCCATTGGAATATAAGAAGCACATTCTAAATAAACTTTATCATGCTGGATATTCAATACCAAAAAGCTTAATGGAATATAAAATTTCCAAAATATACTCAGCAAAATGAAATAAATTTTAAAAATCAATTAACTAAATATATCGGAACAGGATGAGGAAAATTTCACTCCACTTATATTGTCTTCTATTGTAGTGGTTTTAAAAATACAAGCAATGAGTCTACAGAAAATGAGCTTATGTCCAAATAGTCTTATTTGCTTAGAAAAAAAATAAAGCTGATCATTTTATATTTTTAAATAAATTTTAAAAAAACTTTAAATATTGTAGGAGAGTTACTGGTCTTAAAAACATTTCTATATTAAGTACATCAAAAATGATTCGGAGTCTGATAATGCTGAAGCATTAGTGTGATATTTCACCCTCCTGTTAACTGTATTAAGTGATTAACTGTACTTTTTCATTATCTTTTGCTCATTCATCATCCAAATTATTTTCACTTGGGTGTTTTTAGGAATCTAACCCGGTCTCCAATCTCTTCTCCCTCTATTTTATCCTGATGAATGGTCTTACTAGCTTCTATGATATCAATTATCATCTATATCCAGATGATTTCTACATCTCTACAGCCTATCTTAACTTTTCTCTTGAATTTCAGCCTTGCATCAGTAACTGTCTCTTGGACATCTCAAACCGTATTTCAAACCTCTACCCAAATGACAAAGTAATTTTTTTAAAGTACAAATCTGACCATTTCATCTCAAAGCTAAATCAACAATAATGATTCATCATTTACTTACAGAATTAAAAAAATCCTTTTCTACTTACCATAAAAGCTATATACAACCTGCTCCCTTGCTACCTTTCCTTTTCCACTCTTGTTTCACTTTAATCCCCTTTGTCCTGTTTCACTTTAATTCTCATTGTTTACACTATGATCCAGTAACACACAAGCACACAATGATCCATTTTGTTACTTTTTGTGAACTTTTCCCAGGCCTGGAGTTATCTGCCTCTTCCCTTCAGTTTATTCCTTTTCTAGAAATCTTCAACACTGAGCTCATATTCTGACTTCCAAAAAGGCCTTTCTAGGTATATTCCTTAATCTCCAATCCCTTTCACACAATGTTGCAGACTACTCTTTGAGATGATAAACTCTGTATATTTCTTAAATGTACTTAGCTGTTTACTTAAATGCATTTATCCTATTTGAATATAAACTCTTTCAGGGTAGGGCGCTTGAGATTGCTTGTTTTTGAGCTTGGCATATAGTCAGCAAATTCTTATTTACTGATTAGTGTTAATCATTTTTTCTTAGTTGCTTTATGAGCATTTCAATTATGATATGTAAAAAATATTAAATGACAGTTGCAATTATTAACACTTTAAATAAATGAAATTAATCCTATAAAATGCCTATAATATAAAAATATATAGGTATTCATATATATGGTTGTGTATAAAAAACTCTTTTAAAATGTTTTATGTCATTCTTTTCTATATTTCTATCATTTTCTTCTGCTTTTTTCATTCTCCCTTTACCTCAACTGCACTTTACACTATTACAAATACTGACTTTTATATATAAAATAAGCCATTAAATTGGCCAAGTTTTAAAGTGTCTATCTTATTCTATACTTCTGGTCTCCTAAGAGATGGGTAAAGTGCTTCCACTTTTGTCATTTAGTTCTTTGAAGTCATGGGTACTATGCTGCACAGAGTTTTTAATACCATTATAGTTCTTTTCCTTTATATTATTGTGATCATAATTTAAAAGATTTTCCTAGTTTTGAATATTTTACTCTGCATGAAAATGTGACTTATTTTCCTTTCTTTTTTTGTCACAAAAAGACTTATGTATTTAAGTATCATCTATAATAGAAATTATTAACATAAGATAGAAATTGATGTCAATAATTTTAAATATATTTTTAAATTTTATGATTTCTTAATTTATATATTTATCTATTTAGTTACTTTTTTTTTTTTTTTTGCAAAAGAGAGTCTTATTTCTGCTGTGAGGAATGTGAATTTTTTTTCCTCTCTTACCAAACTGACAATGATAGAAAAATTTCTAACTTTAAAAGATTCATCTTTTATTTCTTAGCCACCTTACTTGATCTGAAGCTTAAGAATAGAATTCTACAATGGTGTCAATCTTGTAAAAGAGAAAGGCTTGCTCAGAGGAAGTAGCTAGTCTGATGAGATGGCTGGTAAAGAGGGATGATAAAGAGAGTGGGATCATCCTGAATCCTCATCCTCTATCTCCTTCCTCTTCCACCACATTCAGGTGCTTTTCCCTCAAACGGTGACTCGAAGCTGAGAAAAAGCAGAACTGACAGAATCCTGTGACCAAAGCTTCATGGGAAACAAATCCTTACTCTAATGCTAACTCAATAGCTTGCTACTAATTAATCCCACAATAGAATCCTAGTCATATTTTGAATGTCCTCCTGTGGCCTGTGTTTTTTTTTTATTTGCATAACATACCTGTGGGTAATTCGTCAACATTAACCCTTACATAGCTTTCTGTTACAAATTTTTCCCCCCAACTCCCCGCCCCTCCCCTAAATGGCAGGATATCCACTACATATTAATTATGTGAAAATACTGGCAAATTGAATATAGGTATACATATTTCCAAACTTATCATTGTTGTGCAAGAAAAATCTTATCTAGGGGCAGCTAGGTGGCGCAGTGGTTAGAGCACCAGCCTTAAAGTCAGGAAGACCTGAGTTCAAATCTGGTCTCAGACACTTCCTAGCTGTGTGACCCTGGGCAAGTCACTTAACCCCAATTGCCTCAGCAAAAAGCAAAAAAAAAAAATCTTATCTACACAAACGATATGTCAAATAAAGGAAACACAATGTAAGCAAACATTAATCAAGGAGTATGAGAATGTTACGTTGTGGTCCACATTTCACATCCCTATCTCTGGGTGTATATGGCTTTCTTCAGTGAACAATTGGAGGTGGTTTGAAACCTTTCATTGTTGAAGAGAGCCATGTCCATCAGAATTGATCGTCATATAGTACTGTTGTTGCCATGTATAATGATCTCCTGGTTCTGCTCATTTCACTCAGCATCAGTTCATGCAAGTCTCTCCAAGCCTCTCTGAAATCGTCTTGCGGGTCATTTCTTACAGAACAATAATATTCCATAATATTCATATACCATAATTTATTCAGCCATTCTCCAACTGCAGGGCATCTATTCAATTTCCAGTTTCTAGCCACTACAAAAGGGGCTGCCGAAAACATTCTTGCACATGTGGGGCCCTTTCCTTCTTTTATGATTTCTTTGGGATATAAGCCCAATAGAAATGCTGCTGGGTCAAAGGGTATGCACAGTTTGATAACTTTTTGAGCATAGCTCCAAATTGCTCTCCAGAATGGCTGTATCTGTTCATAGATCTACCAACAATGTATCAATGTCCCAATCCTCCCAAATCCCCTCCAACATTCATCATTAACTTTTCCTGTCATTTTGGCCAATCTGACAAGTGTGTAGTGATACCTCAGGGTTGTCGTGATTTGCATTTCTCTGATCAATAGTGATTTGGAGCACCTTTTCATATGACTATAAATAGTTTTAATTTCATCCTCTGAAAATTGTCTGTTCATATCCTTTGACCATTTATTGATTGGAGAATGGCTTGAATTTTTATAAATATGAGACAATTCTCTATATATTTTAGAAATGAGACCTTTATCAGAACCCTTAAATGTAAAGATGATTTCCCAATTTATTGCTTCCCTCCTAATCTTGTCTGCATTGGTTTTGTTTGTACAAAAACTTTTTAACTTAATATAGTCGAAGTTATCTGGTTTTCAATAGAGAGTTCCAGTTCTTCTTTGGACATAAATTTATTCCATCTCCATAGGTCTGAGAGGTAAACTATATTACATTCCTCTAATTTACTTATATTATTAGTCTTTATATCCAGATCATGAACCCATTTAGATCTTATCTTGGTATGTTGTGTTAGATGTGGGTCAAGCCCTAATTTCTTCCACACTAGTTTCCAATTTTCCCAGCAGTTTTTGTCAAATAGTTCGTACTTATCCCAAAAGCTGGGGTCTTTGGGTTTATCAAAGACTAAATTGCTATAGTTATTGCCTAGTTTGTCTTGTGATTCTATCCTATTCCACTGATTGACTACTCTATTTCTTAGCCAGTACCAAATGGTTTTGAAGACAGCTGCTTTGTAATATAGTTTTAGATCTGGTACAGCAAGTCCAACATCATCAACCTTTAATCCCCTTGAAATTCTTGACCTTTTGTTCTTCTAAATGAACTTTGCTACTATTTTTCTAGATCTGTAAGATAATTTCTTGGGAGTTTGATTGGTATGGCACTAAATAAGTAAATTAGTTTGGGTAGTATTGTGATTTTTATTATATTCGCTCGGCCTACCCATGAGCATTTTAAGTTTTTCCAATTGACTAGGTCTGATTTTATTTGTGTGGAAAGTGTTTTGTAGTTTAGTTCATATAGTTCCTGACTTTCCCTTAGCAGATAAATTCACAAATATTTTATACTATCAACAGTTATTTTGAATGGAATTTCTTTTTGTATCTATTGCTGCTGAACTTTATTGGTAATATATAAAAATGCTGATGATTGACGTGGATTTATTTTGTATCCTGCAACTTTGCAAAAGTTGTGAATTGTTTCTAGTAGTTTTTTAGTTGAGTCTTTAGGGTTCTCTACGTATATCATCATGTCATCTGCAATGAGTGACAATTTGGTTTCCTCATTACCTACTCTAATTCCTTTAATATCTTTTTCTTCGCTTACTGCCAAAGCTAACATTTCTAAGACAACATTAAATAATAATGGTGACAGTGGACAGGCTTGTTTCACTCCTGATCTTATTGGGAATGGTTTTAGTTTGTCTCCATTACATATGATGCTTGCTGATGGTTTTAAATAGATGCTACTGATCATTTTAAGGAAAAGCCCATTTATTCCTATACTCTCTAGTGTTTTTAATAGGAATGGGTGTTAGATTTTATCAAAGGCTTTTTCTGCATCTATTGAGATAATCCTATGTTTTTTTATTAATTTGGTTATTAATATAACTGATTCAGCTAATAGTTTTCCTAATAATGAACCAGCCCTGCATTCCTCTTATAAATCCTACTTGGTCATGGTGTATTATCCTGGAGATAACTTTCTGTAATCTTGTTGCTAAAATCTTATTTAAAATTTTTGCATCAATATTCATTAGGGAAATGGGTCTATAGTTTTCTTTCTCACTTTTCTCCCTACCTGGTTTAGCTATCAGCACCATATCTGTGTCATAGAAGGAATTTGGCAATATACCTTCTGTCCCTATTTTCTCAAATAATTTGTATAGTATTGGAATTAATTGTTCTTTGAATGTTTGGTAGAATTCACATGTAAATCCATCTTGCCCTGGAGATTTTTTCTTAGGGAGTTGATTAATAGCTTGTTCTATTTCTCTTTCCAAAATAGGTCTATTTAAATAATTTATTTCCTCTTCTGTTAACCTGGGCAATCTATATTTTTGTAGATATTCCTCCATTTCATTTACATTATCAAATTTATTGGCATAAAGTTGGGCAAAGGGGGAGGCGGAGCCAAGATGGCAGAGTGAAAACATGACTCTCTGTGTCCTCCTCCGATCTTCTCTCAAACCAACAATAAAATAAGCCTATGAACTGATCATCAAGTCAAAAAATTCAGAAATTTTTGGACACTGCTCTCTGAAGAACTTCATATCAGGTTTGTCTAATTTGGACAGAGGGATAAACAAGTGGACTCGGGTATACACCAGAAGTGAGGGTGGGACTCAGCTCAGCTCATTGTGGCAGAAATTCTAAATTCCAAATTCCAAACACCTGGAGTTTATCTGAGGCACTTGGGACACTCTGCCCTGATTGGGGGAAGGTGTTCTGGCAGACTTGCCTTGTTTAAGGAGTAATCCTGATTTAGTCCTAGCCCCCACCGGCCCATCACCTTAAATTAATTCGCCAAATTGCCCCAGGGCAAAGAATTTTTCCCAGCCTTAAAGGGACATCCACACTGTCTAAAAAAATGAAGAAGCAAAAGAGAGCTCTCACCATTGACAGCTTTCATCAAGAGAAAGAAGTGATGACCCCAGATCCTGAGGTTCCTTTAGACAAAACTCCAAAGGAAGTTTTTAAGGACCATCACTGGTCCCCTTTTCAAAAGGCCTTTCTGGAAGATTGCATAAAGAACCTCATAAGAGAGCTGGAGGATAAATGGGAAAATAAATTGAAATCAGTGCAAGAAGGATACAATATCTTCCAAGAAGGATATGATGCCCTGCAAAAGAGATATGAAAAAGACACCAATTGGGGCAGCTAGGTGGCACAGTGGTTAGAGCACCAGCCCTGAAGTCAGGAGGACCTGAGTTCAAATCTGGCCTCAGACACTTAACATTCCCTAGCTGTGTGACCCTGGGCAAGTCACTTGACCCCAATTGCCTCAGGAAAAAGCAAAAAAAAAAAAGAAAAAGAAA
>JAJPUD010005044.1:0-33101 GCA_023553655.1 Myrmecobius fasciatus | reverse complement strand
CTAGCATCTGCTCTCAGAAACAACTGTTAAAATTTCAATGTGAGCTTTTTATATCTCAGAAACAAATACTAAAAATTGGGGATTTAATTATTTTTTATTGTTTAGTTACAATTAAGAAAATAATAAAGAAAAATAATAAGATCAATAGTGTAAATTAATGTTAAAAGTAGATATTTTTCCCCCTGGAGAGTTTGTGGTTAAAGATGTGACAAAACATCTAGGTTTCTATGTGCCAGGATTGAACAAATAAATGATAATATGAAATTTTTTGTGATACTTAAATTGACATTTAAGTGCTAGCTATTGCATAGGAAAAATAGCATGTATTTTATAGGGAAAATAGCATGTAAATTTGTTAAGTATATAAAAATAAGTATGTAAAAATAAGACAAAATAAATACAAGGCTTCATAACTGGTTGGATATGAGGGATGAGTTTGAGCATGACTTCAAGTTTGACAACCTCCGTGATTAAAAGCATGGTATTGCTCTGTACAGAGATAAGGTGTCTTCATTAAGATTTAAGGAGGTACTTAATACCAAAAATCAAGCAAGTAAACATGGAGATCACAACAAGAATACAAAGCAAACTAACTTTGAGGGGAGATTCAAAATAAAATGTGGGGGCAGCTAGGTGGTGCAATAGAGAGAGCATCAGCCCTGAAGTCAGGAGGACCTGAGTCCAAATCTGGTCTCAGATACTTAACAGCTCCTAGCTGTGTGACCCTGGGCAAGTCACTTAACACCAATTGCCTCAGAAACATTAATTAATTAAATTAAAAAAAAAATAAAATGTCAGGCAAGGAAGATGGCAGAAACAGGTCAGGTAGAATTGGGTACATCCTTTTGATTTCCCTGAAAGGTGGACCTCTGGCAAGACTCTGGAGGGAATACTTAAATTTCAAGTACCAGGGAATAAAGAACAGTCTTGAAAACACAAAAGACAGAGAGTGAACACTATAGAACATTATTAGAAAGGGAGTTCAGTTATATAGAATGCTTAAGAGGACAAAATAAAGTATGCTAGTATGTTCCCTATGCTAATGATTTCCAAAGAGGAAGGAACATGTAGCAGATAGAGGATTAATTTTGGCATTAGGAAGACCTGGGTTTGAGTCCTGCCCCATAGTCATCCTAATTGGAGAACTAGGGCAAGTGACTGCCCAAAGAACTCTGCAAAGAACTTTACTAACTGATCTGCATAGATATAAGGAATGAACTATTATAGTAAACAAACAAAAAAAAAAACAGGAAATGTAAAACACCAAGAACTAAAAATAATACCATGAAATGAGCCCCTATGTTAAAGTATGGGACTGTTTTTACTTTCCCAAAATCAGATGATTATTATAGACAATTTCTTCTTCTTTCTTTTTCTTCTTTATTCTTCTTTTTCTTCTTGGAAATGACAGATTGATTTTGATTATCAACCTTTTACACCTTTGGTCTTTTATGGAAGAGAGCCTTAAAAACAGGAAGGATAAAAAAGTAGAGAAAGAGAAACAAAAAATCAGAAAGAGAAAGAGACAGTCAGAAAAGATGACACTTCTATGAAACAGAGCCAAGAGGGTGGAGTAAAGGCAGGAATTAGCCTCATCTCTCCCTCAATTTTTCCAAATTCCTTTAAATAATTACTAAACAAATTATATAGCATTTGAATACCAAAAAGGATGGAGAATATTTTCCAGCAGAATGCAAGAGCTCAGCAGGAAAGGTCTGTTATATCAGAGTGAGAGTCTAACATTCAGTCCCAGTGAAGGGCATGCCAGTGCAGCCCCTAACCCAGACTCCAGCCCAGTCCTGACTGGGCCCAACTCTGAATCAGTGGCAGTACTGGTGGCTTCCAGATCTGTCAGCTTAGAGACAACAAAGAGAACCTAGAAGGTCAGAAGAAAAGGTCTGTGGAACCAGAATGGAGCCCAGTGTGCAATGCCAGGACAGGCCTATCTCCTCCCCAGCTCCAATCTTGACCCCAGTGTCAGCAAGAAGGGACCTTTGAATCAATAGCATTGTTGAAAGCTTCTGGCCTTCTCGACTGAGGACAATAGGAAGGGCTCAGAAGGTCAATGGAGAGAGTCTGTAGCTACAGGGTGACCCAGGTGTGTCCCAACAGGATGGAAGTCTGTTTAAACATTTACTTGGTTGAGACAAAAACAGACAGATACATAGAGACAGATTAAAATTTTATTTTACACTACTGCTGACAAGTAAAGAAAACATTCTTTTTTTTGCATAATTTTTTTTAGTGCATAAAGTTTACTTGCACCATTATTCCTTCAGGTATCTGGGTGAGTCAGCAGAGAGTCAGCCAATCAAATTGGTAGAGTGTGTCACACCACGGGGGAAAGTCCCTGGACATACACAAAAAAGAATTTAAGTGATAGCTATTCATTCATTTCCAACAACATAAACCACTACATTACACCTGAAATGTTAATGGAGACTTTTTCTACACTTTCTTTAAACTATTAAAAAGCTTTTAAATATTGGTGTTTACTTGAATAGATGTGGCCATAATCAAATGATTTTGATATCTTATATTTTTTATAAAGTTATATATATTTTGGACATCTGTGTTTAAACTTCTTTTTGTTAATATCATTTTGTTAATAAGTACATATTTATATTACCTTGCTTTACTTCATGGAAAATTTAAAATATAGCAAACTATAGAGGAAATAGAAAAGAGTGTGAATTCAATTAGGCTTCTTTATGAATAAACCCTCTTAATGTTTAGATTGTAAATACAATAATCTTTCTGTGCAATAAGGATAGAACATTCTTTCTATTTGATACCCCTGTCTAATTCTCCCTCCCCTAAAGATTCCAGAGCTACATTTGTGTCTGGGTCACAAACTACACCAGCTAGTAACAAAAATTGATGTCAATTTAGATCTACTGAAAGAGATCTATGTTCTGTCTGGTAAGATATTTTAAATTGTACATTTTTTTTGCATGACTATAATTTGAAGAAAACATTACATGCTTTCTGATTTTCAGGGCGGAGAATGCAGACATTAGATATGAAATTAAAAATTCTGTTGTTTGTTCTTATCATAATTCATCAAATACTCATGCAGTGGAAAAATATTCTCCTCTCGTAGACATTAGACCAATGTAACATAATTTCTTTTTTCTAATTAAGAAGGCAGTTTAAGTATAAACCAAGTTAGTGAGCTATGATTCTCAGAAGTTACTCAAAAATAATTCTTAATAAGCAGGAGTCACAGGCAACTTGAGGATTGCTAGTGTTGAAGGATATGGGAAACACTTTTGTAAACCTTCCTTTTCTTTACTTATTTTTACTTTTTTTCTTAGACTTGGACTTTGTCTCACTTTTAAAAATAACATCATTGTTTTAAAAAATTCTGCATTGAGATAGTAAGGAATAAATATTGTATTACTTGAATGTCAAAGACTGATCATGTAGTCCAAGTGCAGTGTCACATAATTACAAGTGGGAATATATTTGTAAATAAAACATACATATTGAATTAATTTGATGTCAGTTCTAATATTTTTAGGATCCATGATGCTCATTTATATATGTAAGTATATGTGGTATGTGTATATATGTATGCATATATTTCTCTGAGAAACAAAATAGAGGTCCTTAAATAATGAGATGTCATCATAATAGGATAATGTACATTTCTATATTATTTAATTCCTCACAATCTTCCTTCATACGGCACTTTATCATTTTCTTTTTTGCATATCAGTTTTTATTGATATTTTGGGGTTTTTTATGTTTCTTTGTTTAAAAACAATTATGGTTTATTCCTTCTTTGTAAGAAGTTTAGTAAACATTGATAATAAATTGATTTCCTCTAAAAGTTCATGTAATATTTCAATATTGTAGCACTTCTATACCTATTTTAAAAATTAACAAAAATCTGTTTTTACTCTTTCAACAAAACCTTTTCTTTTCCTCTCCTTACAAAATGTATCATCATTCTCTGTTGTTCCACCTTTCTTTTGAAGAGGACTTATGACATGTATTGGTGTGAGAATGAATTGGATGTAAGTGAGGCAAAGTTACACAAAGTCCTAAGCCTTATTCTTCCAGAGTCGCAAAACAAAAGTCAGGATATTTGGTGACAGCTCAGTATGTAGTGGATGTCCTTGGTGTCTTCAATATCTGACCAAGCTGTCAATGCTTCACAGAACCAGATTCAGCTACCTCCAAGGCTGTTAGAATGAATTGTTTTCATTTGCCAATTCTACCACAGGAAGTCTTTACATGCTTGGGATATAACTTACCAGTAGATTTGAGATCTACTTGATTCATCCCATGTGCAGAGACAATTTTAACAATGCGTAATTGCTGCTTATGCTATAGCTTCTTAGAGCCAAAAGTGAAAATTGGGTACCAGGTGGACCATAATGGGGGATAAGCAGCACTGAAAAGGGCTCAGCAGGCTCTTACATGAAAAGTGCAAATTCTCCCTAAACACCTTATGCCCAATATAGGGATAGCTAGCACTCTTGCTATAGTTGTCTAGTTAGGAGGAGGAGGGGAGAATCTGTCACTTTCCCTCAGCACCCTCCACCATCTACTTTTATCCCATCAAGGACTGATTAATTAGGGGCCAAATAATCTCAACCTATTCTCAATATAAGGTGCATATACCCATCATAGGACAGATTTTTTTAGGTAGCTTTGTACAATTAGAAACATAAATTCCTAACAAAAAGTCCCTGTGACTACTGTAATCTTAGATATATAATATCATTCTCTGGTATTTATGTTGTTTGTATAGTTTAATCAATGCTGCATATAATATTTAGCATCCAGCATTTATTACCAGTAACAAATTTAGTTTTTGGTGAAACTAAAGTTTCTTTCTTTTTTGATTTCAGAACATGGCCAATTTTTTTTCTGTATGAAACTTCAATTAAAGTAACTCCCTTCTTCATAACATCAGTCAACATCTTCTAAATTGTAACCTTAAGTAATCCTATTTTAACTCTTACTTAGCATATTCCTACCTCAAGCATTTTTTCCTAGTATATTATAGGAATTATTCGACTAATAATTTAATTCTTTTTAATATACATTTATGCTTTTAAATTTTATTTCTGCTCTCTCTTTAGTAAAACAAACAACAAATCCTTTAGCAGTTCACAATTCTTCCTTTTACCATTATTCATCCCTTTCCATGTAGTCCATTTAAAGCAGAACAGAATATCCTTTTCTATACTATTCCATCTGAGAGAGATAAAATATACATTGGCATATTAAAAGCAACCACATTTGACTCAAGTTAAATATTGAAACTACTTAAGAGCTTATATTTACATTATAACAATGAAAGCATTGGCTTGTTATTTGAAGAAATTATATTTCCTTTATATTTGGAGAGGGGAGTTTTTCTTAAAAGGGCTATTAACTACACTAACTATATAAATGACAATAAAATAAAAAAATACACACACATGTGTACACACTCATATATACACATGAATATATGTACATATATTTACATGTATGTGTATATACACAATACACATACACACATATAGGTTTATAGTTATAAGGTGATTGAGAATGTTTTCAATGCAGTAAAAAAGAGGTATTGAAAACACAGATTTGCAAAGACATTTAAAAAAATCCAGATATATTCTTTTTTTTTTTTGCTTTTTGCTGAGGCAATTGAGGTTAAGTGACTTGTCCAGGGTCACACAGCTAAGCAATGTTGTGTCTGAGACCAGATTTGAACCCAGGTCCTCCTGACTTCAGGGCTGGTTGCTCTCTCCACTGTGCCACCTAGCTCTCCCAGATATATTAAATTAAATGCTACTCATGTATTAGATTACCTGTCATCTAGGGGTGGGGGGTAGGGGGAAGGAGGGGAAAAGCTTGGGAAAAAAAATTTTTGCAAAGGTCAATGTTGAAAAGTCACTCATGTTTTGTAAATAAAAAGCTTTATATAAAAATAAATAAATAAATAAATAAACTATCCTTCCTAAAAAAAAAAAAAATTAAATGCTACTTAATTTCATATTGTAAAAATAAACAAAACCCTCACAACTTATGTATTATACACAGACATATGATATTAGGTGACACAATGAATAGAATACTGGGAATGTAGTCAAGAGGAACTGAATTTATATCCACCCTCAGATACTGGACAAGTCACTTAAACTTTGCCTGTCTCACATTTTTCATCTGTGAAAAAGGGGTAATAAATGCACATAACTCTTAGGGTTATTGTGAGGATTAAATGTAAGACTCTTTGTAAAACACAAAACACTAATATATGGTAGCTTAAGTTTCTATAATGTTCTTCTTCTAACAGCCATAGTTCAAAACCTATTGTATTTTAATATGCAATTTCAACTACTACTATTACCATTACTACATTGCTAAATCTATCAGTGATCTAAAACTTTATTCAAGTACTTTTCTAGAACATAATATTATTTAATTGTGTGGTATTGTGAAAAAAGACCCATATTTGGAATCAAAGTACTGGGGTTCATCTTGGCTTTTATATTTTTGACTTGTATTTTGGTCTAAATCACAGTTTCCACATCTGAAAAATGAGAAAGTTGTAGTAAATCAACGGTTCTTAAACATTTTAATCTCATAATCTCTATACATTCAAAATTAGTAAAATACTATAAAAAAAGTTTTGTTTTATGTGAATTATATCTAAAGACACTTTTTCTGTTAGGAATTCAAGAAGCTTAGTATTATCACAAAATTACTTTCAAGATTCGGAACCACCTGAAAGGATGTCAGGGACCTTATTAGTGCAAAAATTATGCTTTAAAACCATTAGATGAGATCATCTTTAATTTTTCAGCCATAAATTTTATAATCTTGGGGAAATAATAGCTATTGCTCCTTAACTATAACTAGGAATAGGCAATACTAAAAAAAAATCATTTGGTCAAGTCTTACTAATAGCAGCAAACTCATTTCAAAAATAGAAAAAAAAATCGTTTGTGTTACTTGAGAAATATATGCAATTGACACCTTCATGAAGCAAAGTTTAAACATATTGCCTGAATCATAGATTTGTCTAAAGAACAGTTGCATCTGAAAGAAAAAGAATTATTTTAATTTCAATGATTGTAAAAAAAAAACAAGACATAATAGTTGGACTGCACATTATTGTGGTAAATATATTTCTCAGAAGAATAAATGTTATTTGTGAATGGAGTGAAGTTTGCATGATGACTTGAATCAGGTAATTAATTTTTTCAGATAACTTTAACTCACTTTTATATATCTCTTTAAAGTTTAAATAATACTTTTCTTACAAAAACCCTTGTTCTGTAGATAGTCTGTACAAATGCTATTACTCTTGTTTTATAGACCAGAATTTTATCTTAAACTAAACTAGTTGTCATATAGACAAAGTAACATGATTAACATTACTACTGTTATTTGCCTTTCATTTTAAAAAGAATCAATGACATCATAGGGTGATATCTTGACTTACATGTGAATTGGATTTAAGTGAAATAGAATTGCACAAAGTCCTCAACCCAATTCTCTCTTCCAAGGCGACTTTAGTCTATTGGCAAGACAAAAGGTAAAGTCACTAAATATGCCTGAGATACAGTGAATGATCTTTGTGTCTTTGATGTCTGACTAAGTTCTAAGTGCTGCACAGCACTAAATTAAAGTTTCTTCATTCCTTTTGGAGTAAATTGTTCTCATCCTATGGAGGGTGGGAACAGATAAGGAAGAGAGAAATCATATCACTTCAATTGGGTATGCAAATTAAAAACTATCATCTAAATTAGTCAAAATGGAGTATAATATAATATGTTTGCAAAGCTGAGTGAAGAATTAAAATATGAGGGAAAGAGGAAAAGGGAATTAGGAGACTAGATAAAGGGAGGAATTAATTTTAAAATAAGTTTTTTTTAGTTTAATAATCAAAGATCAAGAAGAGTTCAAAATGAAAGAAAAAAGAATAGTCATTTGTGATTGGACTCTTAGCAAAAGGAAGAGATAAAATTATTGAACAAAGACAGATTGGACCAAACATAAATCACTAGTGCTGAGCACAACACGTTCTTCTCTTATTACCTTTATTTTTTATAAGCAGGAGAAGGGAAACTGATCCATGCAATGAGCTACCATCAATCTAGAGGACTAAGCACATACACACAGCTAAACATATATATGTGTACACATATAATATATATGTATGAGGGGGATGATGAAAGGGAGAAATAAAATGAAGTTTTTGTCAACTGAAAAAATAGTTTTTGCTCAATTTATAATACCAATTAGTCTCTGAAATTTCTCACAATGTTTACAAAAGTTTGTCATTATATTTTCATACCACAATTTCTTCAGTTATTTTACAATTGTGTAAAGGAAATCTAAAACATATTAGATTCTTTCTTTTTTTACTCTGTTATCTATGTACATTCATTTAAAGTATAAGCTGCTAGATCTTGTGTGAATTTTATAATTCTTACTATAGGGCTTTTTTGTTTTCAAAACATATGCTTAGTTTTTAACATTCATCCTTGCAAAATTTTGTGTTCCAAAATTTTTCTCCCTCTCTTCATCCCATCCCTTCCCCTAGACAACAAGTAATCCAATAAATGTTAAACATGTGAAGTTCTTCTATACATATTACCACAAGTATCATGCTGCACAGAAAAAAAATCAGGAAAAAATGAGAAAGAAAACAAAATGCAAGCAAACAACCAAAAAAAGTGAAAATACTCTCTTATAATCCATACTCAGTACTCACAGTCCTCTCTCTGTATAAAGATGGTTCTCTCTATTACAAGACAATAGGAACTGTCCTGAATCACTAATCTGAGAAGTATGTAGTGGTATCATAGAGTTGTCTGAATTTTCATTTCTCTGATCAATAATGACTTAGAACATTTTTTTTCAAATTACTAGAAATGGACTTAATTTCTTCACTGAAAATTGTCTGTTCATATACTTTGACCATTTGTCAATTGGAGAATGACTTGTATTCTTATAAATTTGAGATAATGCTCTAATTATTTTAGAAATGAGGCCTTTAACAGAATTCTTGGATATAAAACAATTTTCTTCAGTTTGATGCTTCCCTTCTAATCTTGTCAGCATTGGTTTTGTTTGTACAAAAACTTTAAAAGTTAATATAATCATAATTACCCATTTTTCATCCTATAATATACTCTAGTTCTTCTTCCTTTTCCAAACAACTGAGAGGCAGACTATTCTTTGTTCTTCTAATTTGCTTATAGTATCAGTCTTTATGTCTAAATCATGAACCCATTTTGACCTTATCTTGATAGAGGGTGTAGCTCAATGCCCAATTTCTGCCATATTAATTTCCAATTTTTCCAGCAATTTTTATCAAGCAGTGAATTCTTATCCCAGAATCCAGGGTCTTTGGGTTTATACAATACTAGATTACTGTAGACATTGACTATTGTGTCTTGTGAACCTAAACTCTTTCATTGGTTGACCACTTTACTTCTTAGACAGTATCAAATGGTTTTGAAGAATGCTGCTTTATAATATAGCTTTAGGTCTGGTACACCTAGAGAACATTCATTTGCATTTTTTAAATTAATTCCCTTGAAATTCTCGACCTTAGATCTTACAGATGAACTTTATTATCTCTAGCTCTGTAAAATAATTTCTTGGGAGTTTGACTGATATGGCACTGAATAAGTAGATTAATTTAGGTAGAATTGTTCTTTTTATTATATTAGTTTAATCCTACCCATGAGCACTTGATATACTTCCAATTGATTAGATCTGACTTTATTTGTGTGAAGTGCTTTGTACTTATGTTCATAGAGTTCTTGACTTTATAATGGCAGGTAGACTCCCAAATGCTTTATATTATCTATAGTAATGTAAAATGGAATT
The DNA here is from genome assembly GCA_023553655.1 of Myrmecobius fasciatus. NCBI lineage: Eukaryota > Metazoa > Chordata > Mammalia > Dasyuromorphia > Myrmecobiidae > Myrmecobius > Myrmecobius fasciatus. The sequence goes on along the minus strand of JAJPUD010005044.1, from coordinate 23,246 downwards.
TTATTTGTATCTCTTACTGCTGAACTTTCTGGGCAACATATAAAAATGCTTTTTTTTTAAATTTTGCCTACTGGTTATTACAAATCTAAGTAGTTTTGTGACATTAAAATATCTCATCTAAATGTCTATTTTTACAATCATAGTTTTCAGGTTATCTAATGATTCTTCTTGTCTCTTTTTGACCTAATTTTCTTGTTGGTTGTTTTTAATAACAACTATCTTGCATTTTTTTCAATCTTTTCATTTTGTTCTATTTTCAGTATCAGGGATATATTGAGTTTTAGGGATTTCTTGTTTGTTTATTATTATTAAAGTTAATGATTTTCTTTTCTTACATACTTAATTTCTATTCAATTTTTTTTTCATCCAAGTTTTTTTATTTTATTTTTAAATTTACTTATGCTATTCTGAATACTCTTGTAATTCTTATGGAAAATAAATTCTTTTTCTCTGAGCCTTTGCTTGAATTTGTTGAAAAAGTTGTTTACTCTTTCCTTTGGGACAGGTCAATGTATATTTCCAATAATTTTTGATACTGGTTTCTTGTTTGTTTTATTCCTCTCTCTGAACAATTTTTTTCTGAATTGAATCTTTCTACTTCAGTCTAACTTTTACTTCCTGAGGTGTTTTTATGTTGCATAATCATTTTAGTTATGGTTGGCCTTATTTGGTTTTGCCACTCATTCTCTAGTTCCTATATTGGCTCCTGCCTCTTGGGTTAGATCTTCTCTGAATCTTTGTTTTAAACTAAATTATCTTTATTTCCTCTCTGGTATCTAAAAGTAACTTATTAGTAACTTTGAAGCCCTTGGGCATACGTTATCTCCGCATTTTTCTCTTCCACTGTGGCAAGGCCCGGTAGTTCCCTATATCCCTATTTCTTAGAGCTGACTTTCTTAAATTTCTCCCATTTGTGATCCCTTTTCACATGAGATATTTTCATTTGACCCAGGTATATAGATATATAAAATAAATATACAAATCAAACATTTATTGATAATCAATCATAATTTTAATGACCCCCTCATTTAATTATGTGACCCCACAATAGTTCACAATCCATGATTTAAGAAGCTTCATAGAGCATTTTTCTGGGAGCAGTAAAAGGTTAAGTAGCTTCCCCAAGATCATAAAGTCAACTTGAGTCATAATTTCAGTTGAAGCCAAGTCTTTCTCTCCTCCTATTTAGCCCTCCATTTACTCTACAATTCTGCTTCTTTTTCACATTTAAAAAATGAAAAATCTAAATTGTATAATATTTCCTTCTCTCTCCTCTTGTTCTCAACATTCTCTTCTATGACTTTTCTCTGTGACTTTAAAGTTAAACACTCCTTCCCACAACACCTTTAGTACCTAAAGAAATAATATCTTCCCTAACTTTTTTTTGTAATATTTAAAGAATTCATACATTTTTCATTTACTTCAACAAAACAATCTTTATGCTACCCTTTTCCTGTGACAATTCATTTCAATTTGTCCATAAATGACATTTCCCCAGATTATACAATTATTTCTCAGACAAAACCTACAGTAATGTTAGGCTTTAGCAAATAGTGATGGCCCATTGGCCTCTATCTGACTAATCTTTTTTTTTTTTTTTAAGATAAATAGATAGACAGAAAGATATAAACATAAATATATATGCTTATTCCTCCATCAATGTCTAATAGTCAAAGTACATACACAGAATCAAGAAAGCAAAAGTATACTCTTGATTTTGTTATGATGATCTACAAAGATAAATAAATAAATAAGACTTAGCTTTTAGATATTGATCATACAGAAAACCTAGGGTGAAAATATCCTCTGACTCTAGCTGTGTGATCAAAGACAAGCTATTTAAGTCTGTTTTCTCTTTTATAAATTGGAGATAATAATAACTTTAGAACATACTTCAGAATGTTCCTAGGATCATAGATTAAGAACCTTAGATGTCATCCAATCCAATATTCTTTTTTCACAGGCAAAAATTTGATATATAGAAGAAATAAATAAAAAAACTTCCCTGAGGCAACATAAATAATAAAGATAATTGGTATTTTAAAAAATTATTTTGATTAAAAATTCCAGACATTTTTAATTGTATCATTCAGATAATATAGAAAATGCATTATGAACTTTAAAATCCTAAATGTTGATTTTACTATTCACCTAGTTCTTAATACAATTAATATGATTAAGGCACAATTATCGATTTTTCAACTATTTTTCAACTTTTAACTTTAGCTCCAATCAGCATAATTTGAATTGTAGTTACTTATAGGCAAAATTATATTTATGGACTCATAAAATGGTAGAGTTAATGGAAGCAATTCCCAAGAAGTCCACATTTATTTGATTCATTTGATAATGTTCCTTAAAAACGAAACAAATCATGACAACAAGAATAGGAGATTAAGCTTCTTTCTTCTATCAGAGTGTGATAGCAATGACTTAATTTGGAACATTCCCTATTTTCCTATATATTAGGCTGTTGTTCAGTTCTTTAGCCTTGACCAACTTTTCATGATCTCATCAATAATAGCACTTCAGGCTTTTCTATCTTTCACCATCTCTCAAATCTCTCTAAGTTCATGTTTATTTTATCCATGACAGTAGAGGTATCCATCACATTCTCTGCTATCCTCTTTTCCTTTTGTCTTTGATCTTTCCCAAAATCATTATATTTTGTAATGAATCTCAACTTCTCAGTATTTGGGCAAATATTTAAGTTTCATCTTCAGTATTTGATCTTCCAATAAATAGTCTGAATTAATTGCCTTAAATATTGACTGATTTGATCTTCTTGTAGTCCAAGTGACTCTAAAAAATCTTCTTCAGTAACACAATACAAATGCTTCAATTTTGCATTGATAAGCTTTCTTTATGGTCCAATTCTCACAGCCATACATTGCTACTGGAAAACAAACAAACAAACAAACAAAAATAACTTTGCCTATACAAATCTTTCTTGACAAGCTGATGTTTATGATTTTTAGCATTGTGACTAGATTTGCCATAACTTTTCTTCAAGGGAACAGGTGTCTTGCGGATGCTATCTGTATTGATTCTTTTCCCCAAGAATATAAAAATCTGACACTTCTTTAATTTTTCCTCCTATTTTCCAGGAAGGAAAATATTTTTGAATGTTAAACTTCAAGTTGACTTCTGTACTTGCAACTCACCCTCATCAAGAAGCTACTTAATTTTTTTTTGCCGTCAAAGTGGTATCGTTTCTGTCTGAGAGTCTTAATATTTCTCCATGCAACCTTAATTCCAGACTTTGATTCATCCAGCCTGCAATTTTGCAGGATATACTAGGAATATAAATTAAATAAATAAGGTAATAATATATGTAGCCTTCTTATCCCCTTTTTGCAATCTTCCAATTAGTTGTTCTATGTTCAGTTGTAGTTGTTGCTTCTTGACCTGCATAAAAGTTTCTCAGAAGACAAGTAAGATATTCTGATACTTCCTTCTATTTCAGGACACTCCACATTTTGCTGGGATTCACAGTCAAAGGCTTTAGTGTAGTCAATGAAACAAAAGTAGATTTGTTTACTGGAACTCCCTTGATTTCTTCATAATCCATGGAGTGTTGACAATTTTGTCTTTAATTCCTCTGCCTCTTTGAAAACCATTTTGAAATTCTAATAATTTTTGGTTCACATATTGTTGAAGCCTAATTCATAGAAACTTAAACATAATCAAGCCATTATATAGAATGAACACAATTGCTTAGTAAGTTGAACATTCCTTGGCATTGCTGTTCTTTAGGATTGGGACTACAACTGATATTTTCCAATCTAGTGCCACTGACAAGTTTTCCAATTTTGCAGGCATATATAGTATCAAACTTAAAAAGCCTCATTTTTAATGTTTTAAATAACTCAGAGGCTGAAGTTACATTACTTTCATAATGTACTGGTAACAATGCTTCCCAAAATCCAGTTGACTTAATTCTCCAATATATATGGCTGTCAACACACCATCAACCACACCATCATGATTATTCATGATATTAAAAGCATTCTTGTATAATTCTTTTGATTATTATTTCTACCTCTTCTTAGTCTCTTCTCCTTTTATTAAATCTTTGTTTTGTCTTTTCTCATACCAATTTTTCATGTAATTTTCCCTTTATATCTCTAATTTTCTTGAACGGATATTTTCTCTTTCCCATTCTTTTTGTTTTCTTCTATGATTTGGATTGTTATATAAGAAAACCTTGTTACTTCTCCTTTCTATGCTCTACAACTCTGCAATCAGTTAGGTATATTTTTTCCCTTTTGCTTTTTTCTTTCATTGTCTTTGTTGCCTTGGTTATTTGTAAAGTCTCATCAGATAGTTATTTTGTTTTCTTTATTCTTAGGAATTTTACTGTTGTTGTTGTTGATCTCTTATGTCCATGATTGTGAGCCTCTGTTTATAGTTCTTTAGGCACTCTATCTACTACATTTAATTCCTTAAGTCTATTCATCACCTCAATTTCATATTCATAAGGGATAGTATTTATTTAGACTAGTTGTTTTTCAAAAAAAGAGAGAAAGAGAGAGAGAAAGACATTCCTGGATTCTTTAGACTAAGGACTCAGAAGTTGATATCACTTCCTCATCACATGAGTACATGGGAGTCAAGTTGACCTGTGGATACCTGTGAGTACCCAGAAATGGAGCATTGTATTCCATGGACTTGAAACCAAGCAAAGCTTTAGATACAAAGAGAAGTGAGCTGGAAGTTCAACTCTGTAAAGCTCTTTGTAAAAAAAGAATTAAAAAAAACTTTAGGAGGAATTCAATTCTCCGATTTGAAAGAGGAAGGTTGTTGTTTGTCTTATTTCTTGAATATAACCAAATGAAATTAATATGTCAGAGTCAATGTACAGTGTGTTTTGGTATGGCTGATTATACTAATACAAGTTTGTATAACTGTCACAGGTTGGACACAGATAGTTTGTGTGACCATTTGGGCACGAGCTATCTCTATGTTTGCCCATCATTTCTTTTGAGCTACTGTAATTCTGCTTTCCTCCTAGAACATAGCATCTTCTTGATTCTGGTAGGTCCTTCTGGAAAGTCCTATGCAATACCTTTAATGTCTCAAAATTTAAACCAAAATTCCATAGAGACTTGTAGAATATCCTTATATTACTTTTTCTGATTACTACATGACCATCTGCCTTATGTGAGTTCTCTGTAAAAAATTATTTTAGACAAAAATATGTTTGACATTTGAAGCATGTGATCAGTCCATCAGAATTATACTCACTGCAGGAAAGTTTGGATACTTGGCACTTCAACTAGAGAAAGAACTTAAATGTCAGTCCCCTTTTCTTGCTGGGTGATCTTCAGAATCTTCCTAAGACAATTCAAATGTAAACAATTCAGTTTCCTAGAATAGCACTGGTAGACTTTCCAGGTTTTACCATTATACAACAATGATGTCAGCACAATGGCTATGCAGACCTTCAGTTTCATAAGCAACCTAATAACTTTTCTTTCCCACTTATTCTTTTAGAATCTCCCAAATGTTAAGCTAGCCCTAACAATGTATATATCAAGCTTATCATCTATATGTATGTTTCCAGGAAAAATAATGTCATGATAACTGAATTTGTCCACAACATTTAAAATTTTTCCTTTTGCTGTAATCTATAATTCCATGTATGGATGATATGGTGCTGGCTCATATAGAACCTCTGTTTTCTTGTTGTTTGTTTAAGCAAAAATTAGCACAAGTGGTAGAGATCAGATTCCTACTCTGATATTTCTCATCTTCTGAAGCCTTATTGAGTTTACAATCATATATAAGTTAAAAGCCAAGAACCAATGCTTCTTAGGTAAATAATTTACTTTCAATGCAATAGTTGACCTTGGTGCCATTTTTGTCTTCATTTAATATATCTGACAACATCACTGAAAACATCATGCTTGGGAGCAAGCACAGAAGCCCGCTTTGAACTACTTGTGACTGGGAAAGCATGAGAGAATCAGAATCTAGATAAGCATGCCAATTATCAAACTGGTTTACAATATTGATGAAATTCCTAGACAATCAGATTCCACTATGATTTTCCACAGGTCCTCACAACTGTTAGCATCAAAGGTCTTGATCAGATAAATGAACTTTCTATATAGGCCTCTGTTTTGCTCTTAGTATTTCTTTTGGAGTTTTGGGGTAGCATCATGTTTACCATTCCTCAGCCTTTGCTGAAGACTCACTAGCTCTTGGATAGGTGACTATCCTTCAGGTGAAAGATCAGCCTATCAAAGAAGATTAAGTGATTGTCTTAGAACAACCTATTTCCTTTTCTTTTATATAGATGAACAATAGTGGAATCCTTGGAATCCAGAGGAAAATGAGGGCTAAGAGAGATGGGAAGTTGTTGAGTACCCCAAGGCTGAGTTAGCTTCGTGATGATTAGATGAAAAGTGATTAATTTATTCTGGGAGGGTCATATGGTTCTATGGATTTGAAAACAATCAGAAACCAAGCAGAGCTCAAATAGAAAGAGGATTGTTTTAGGGTTTAGATATGCAATCCTCATTTTCTTTGTGATTACAAAAATAGAAATTAAAAGGAGGAAAAGAATAGGGAGATAGTTAACTAAAAATTTCTTACTTGGTGATCTCATCAGTTCTTGCAGTTTAATTTTTGTACCTTTTTACAAAATTCTAAGATTTTATTGACCTTTATTATATTGGCCCTTAACTTTTTCCTCCACTCCAGTTTCATATTACCAACTACCTCTTTGTCATTTCAAATTGGATGACTTATAGATATCTCAAACTCAAGATTGTCAAAACAGAACTTATCATCATCCCATCTCCTCCATTATGCACATTATTGTCAAGATCAACAAATTATCCCTTTGCCCAACTCACTGACAATCATAATTATTCTGTTGCATTCATTACACATATACAATGTGTTATTAGGTCTTATTTCTTCTTTCCTTTTATATCTCTGCTACCTCTCTACACATATAGCTACCATCCTCATAAAGGCTCTTCCTACTTCACCTGGATTATTACAGCTGCCCTTCAATGTCCTTTTATTTCATGCTATTCTTTATTCAACTGCCAAAATGATTTCTGTAAAATACATTTTTAAATAGCCATATCACACACTGACACACATGTCACACAATGTCTTGAATTTCATTTTTTTTTCAGGGGAGAGGCTTTTTTCCCCTTCAACTTTAAAAATCTACTTTTTCTGGCTTCCTTATAACTTTACTCCATTCTGCATATTCTGCCATCCAGCTACACTGACATTTTTGATGTTCTTCAAATATAATACTCCGTCTCTCAAGTGGCTGTTCCTCACATTTGGGATGCTCTTTGTCCTCATTTTTACTTGCTGGCTCCTCTGTTTCCCTTCAAGATTCAGTTCTAATCTGTGTAAGCATTTATTAAATGCCTACTGTCTGCTTAGCACTGAGGCAAGCACTAAGGAAACAAAGAAAAGCAAAAGGCAGTCCAAACTCTTAAGATGTCCTTTGTTTAATGGAGGAGACCACATGCAAATAGCTATGTACATTTAAGACACATAAAGGCTAAAATGGATCTAATCAACAGAATAAAAATAACTACCATTTGGGGATGGGGAATGATTCTTGTAGAAGATTGCATTTTAACTGGGAAAAAAAGCCAAGAAGTAGAGATGAATTTCAGACCTGATTGACATACAGGGAAAAAAAATTCCTGAATTTGGAAAATGTATTGTCTTGTGTTAAAAAGAACATAGAGGCCAAAGTCACTTGTTTGCAGATTATGGGGGGGATAAAATATTAAAAAAAAACTGGAAAAGTATAAGGGCATTAGGCACTTTGAACAATGACTAGAGGAATTTATTTTTAATATTAGAAGTGGTAGGAAGCCACTAGAATTTACTTCATATAGCAGTAATAGAATAAGATTTGTAATTTAGGAAGAACAATTTTGGCATCCGAATGGAATATCAGATGTAGTGGGGAGATACTCCAGGCAAAGTGTATTGCCAAAGAAACTGAGGCAGGATAGAGATTAGAGATTTTTAATAATTTATTGATAGTGGAGAGTTTGGAAGCCATGGCCATGTGACTGAATAAGATTCTTGTCTCAAAGCATTCAGCGATTGAGGGAGGGATTCCAGAGACTCTTATTCCAGAGACTGATTGCTCTAGCAATCAGGGAAACAAGGGAAAGGGGGAGGGTAGAGCACTGGGGGATAGAAGTTCCAGGAAAGGACCATAAATTCAGTTCTGACAGGTTGGGGGTATGGAGGAAGGATCATAAATTCTGATAAGGAGCTAGGAGATACTGTGTCTGAGACCAGAAAGATAAGCCCAAACATTGGAGATAAGCCATCTGGAGTTTTATGACTCTTTGTAATGCTAGTGGCCAGAGCTCCCAGCCCTAATTATCAGTCCTAATGGTCAAAAAAGGAGCTTGCCACTGAGGCAGAACAATTCAGGAAAATTGAGGTAGAACAATTAAGAGAAACTGAGGAAGAACAATTAAGGGAAACTGAGACAAGGGAAATGTGGCACAACAAAAGAAGTCTATTGAAATAGTTCAGATATGAGATGAGAACCTGTACCAGAATGGATGTAGGATGAAAAGAAAGAAGGAAACTGGGAGAGATTAAATATGTTAGAGAGACTATATAGATTTCAATGATAGAAATGACAAGCCTTCAAAACAGAATGGATTTCTGGCTGGTAAGTGAGAGTGAAAAGTTAAGGATGATTCCTAAATTGAGAGATTTGGGGACTATGAAGATGGTCCTTTCTTTTTAAGTAATAGGGAAAAATAGAAAGATGGGATGATAAGTTAAGTTTTAGAAATTTTAAGTTAAGATTATTATAGAATATATTTTCTCCTAATTTCCACTCTCAAAATTCCAGCTCCCTAGTTGATACCATAAGCTAGGATTTTGAGAGTGGAAGTTAGAAGACAAGTTAGGGCTAGGAAAGTAGAATTCAGAATTATCAGCATAGAGATGATAACTTGAGTCCAAGGACACTGAGATCACCAAATAAAATAGAATAGAGGGGGGAAAAGGGATCAGAATGGAGCCTAGGAAGACTCTCACACATTATCTGGATGAAGAACTAGCAAAGAAGACTGAAAAGAATTAATTTGACAGGTAAAAGAAAGAAAAGAATAGAAAAGTCACAAAAATTTAGAGAGAAGAAAGTATCAAGGAGAACAATGTGATTGATTAAAAATAAAAAAAAAAGATCACTGGTTGGTCAAGTAAAAGATAATAAAAGTTCTTTAGAGACCATTTGACATAGGTCTTTTCAATGCTAATACCTTCCTTCAGATTATCATCCACCCTCCACTCTATATGCATCTTGTTTGTACTAGTTGTTTGTATGTTTGAATGTGAGCTACTTGAGTTAGTAACTCAAAATTGTTCTAAGAACAAAATTGATTCTGCTAATCAAGAACTTAATTCTTTTTGTTCTGCATTATTTCATATGTCTAGCCATGTTCTTCTAAGATCATAAGCTCATCATTTCTTACTAAAAGCTTTTTATTTACAAAACATATGATTGATTTTTCTACATTGACCTTTGCAAAACTTTTTGTTGTTGTTGTTCCAAGCTTTTCCCTTCCTTCCACCCACCCCTCAAGCTCATCATTTCTTATAGCACAGGAGTATTTCATTACAATAATAGATATTTGACAGTAGAGACAATGTATTTTTCTTTCTTATTTCCCCAAAACTTACCATAGTATTTGAGTTATAGTATTCAGTAGATTTGTGTTAACAGAATAAGGGATTACAAATCTGAATAATAAATTATTTTTATAGGAAGTAGGGCTGAACTGAGTCAAAGATCTGAGCTTACCCCCCTCCCACATAATAGTTGTTGTTTTTTAATTATATGTAAAGATTCATTTTTGTAAGATTTTGAGGTCAAATTTCTCTTCCTTTATCTTTCCCTTTTCCCTCCCTCAAGACAGCAAGCAATCTAATAAAGGCTATAATTGTACAATCATGTTAAACATTTCCATATTAATCAAAGACTTGAATTTTACCTGTTTTTTCTAACACAACCATATGTCTTGGTTTTCTCCTAAGATGAGGGACTTTGACAAAGTCTTCTCTAAGTTTTCTTCCTGCTCCAATAGTCTTTTAATTATGAGGGTTGGGCTCCATTTGACTCCTCTTTATGTTAGCTTTGTAGTTACTAACAGTTCAATCAACTATATTCTATGATATAGAGCATGACATTGACCCTCTCAAGTATCTTCAGTGACAAGTCCTATTTCAGCATCTGTTTTTTTTTTCTTCCTGAAGTTTATAGGGCTTTTTTCTTCCCCTATCTATATAATCAACCTCTAGAGATAATATTGGAGAATAAATGTGAGGACCCAGTTATTAAAAATAAATACTTTGTTATACATAGTTTAATATTCTGATTGGAGAAAGCAAGACAACCTTCCCTTCCATCATTTTGTGATATACAGGAGTCTACTCCAAACTAAATAGAAGATATATTTCCTGGCACATGCCCCAAGAGGACTGCATTCCAGGTATGAAAATTTTTGTTAGAATCTTAATGAAAACATTTAAAATAATGACATGCTAAAATCTTCCCAGTATTGAAAATGATAGGCAAATGAATTGAATGTTAATATTTTGACCTGAATAGTGATTTTGTGAATATTTTGCAAATTTATCCTTAGAAAAAAGACTGTCTTTTTTCTATTTTAAAATGACTTGGAATACCAGATGCTAGAGAACTAATTACCTACTCCCAAGAGACCAACAAGGTTAATGACTTCTTCTCCAAAGGGAAAAAGGTTGATCTCAGTGTTGATCCTCTGAAATGTCTCAAATGATTATAAGGTCTCAGGTAAAATATTTATAGAAAATTTTCATAATAAGATAGTGTGTGTGTATGTGTGTGTGTTTCTGGAGGAGGATAATTACATAGTCCTAAATAGCTTAAATTACCAAAATTTGTGTGCTTATATTAATGACTTATTTTGCCAGACATGTTGCAAGGTTTGCTGGTCTTGCTGATTTTAAACAATCCAGTGTAATTGATGCAATAGGAACTGTATCCCCTGATCTTTGTGGGGGGGTAGATCTGGGTTGGAAAAACTCTAAATCTTACCCTTTGGGAGCATCCTCACCCTCCTACTTGATTCCTAGGGGAAACTCCCACAGTAATCCCCACCTGAAATGCATTTGGACATCTTGGCCTGGGGCATAATTACCACCCATTATTGACCTAGAAATTAGTCCCTCAATTCATCTGGAGATTGCTCTCTAGTCGGGCCATAAAAGGCGAAATAAAAATCAAAGCCCTGTATCCCAACTTTCACTAATTCATAATCAAGAACAGGCCCACTGAGAGACTTCTCAGTGTAAATAAATTCATTTTTACCAAAAATCTTATTTGCAGATTGGGACTGCAAATTCTTTCACAAAACCTGCAACACCAGCCTACAACCCCCATTGCTGTTAGGGTATGCTCACTGCTCAACATAATGAATCAAATATCTGACAATATTGATTTTGTTAATGTCTACTTTAGGAAAGCCTTTCAAACCATTGATCCCCCTTCATATAAATTTTACACTCAATCTTTCTCTTTTTACAACAGAGCATCCATCATGGTAGTGACATAGGATACCCCACATCTATCCTGTATTAGTGATAGCCTAATCAAATCCAATTTTGCCAGCCATACCTCATTTTTACTCTATTCTACAATTCAAGAACTTGTATATTGCTAATTTTTATGATAATACTGATGTTGTTCTTCAGTGACACAGAGAGAAAAGACTATCACTATATTTGATTTTGTTGTTGTTTTTCCAATTTATTTCTTGTGCCATATAATATAAAGTTGAAATATTTTTGCCTTAGAGGACTAAATATATTTGATGTAATTTGTCACTGAGGCCACATGTGAAATTTTTTTTCACAAATGGTGTTTGTTCTTTATATTTTTCTGCACTGTTCAAATTGTTCAAGACCTAGTCATCATTAAAACTTTCACTTTAATAATATAACTACTAAAAAATATATTTCATCAGGATTTATCACGATACTTCTTGAAACACAATACCTATTAAATTTCTTTAAGCCCTGGAACACTGTATTCATGCCTTTTTTTTCCCCCTAAGGGAGCATGGTGATAGTCATCTGGGAAATTCTTGGCTGGCTAATCTCTCAGATGTTTCCTATTAAGGTTAATGTCTATCTTGATTAGGAGGTATTCCTTTGTTGCATCCAGCCTATTGAATTACCATAGTAAAACTATACTGCTATGTATATGCACATACATATATTATATATGTGTGTGTATGAATGCATATTCATATATATATATGTGTATCTCCTTAACAGTAAAAGGGTTGATAGTGATAGAATGCAGTTTCTTTTTTTTATTATTATTTTATTATTTTCTTTTTTTTCTTTTTGCTTTTTGCTGAGGCAATTGAGGTTAAGTGACTTGCCCAGGGTCACACAGCTAGGGAATGTTAAGTGTCTGAGATCAGATTTGAACTCAGGTCCTCCTGACTTCAGGTTTGATGCTCTATCCACTGCACCATCTAGCTGCCCCTAGAATTCAGTTTCTATGGGAAATATAGCAATAACCTTAAGGTCCCCAAACTTTAGAGTGTTATGGTTCTAACAATCTGCCTGTAAATGATTCTAAAGTCTTCTGGCCTTAGGATAGATAGTCCTTACAAACATTGCTGACTGTCAAAAACATAATCTGCTGTTCAGTGATAGCCAAATTCCTGAGACCATTCCTTAGTTCTACCTCTGAACCATAAAATTAGCATATCTGTGACATGTAGAACTGGATAAATTTGTCTCCTTGCTCCTGGTTCTTTCCTAAATTATTTTGGAAGTTAGCCTGCTTCAATTGGTGTTACAATAAACTTTGCCCCTTCACTTGGATGTGGGTTCAAGCCTGAAAATTCTTTTGAGATACCTTTGTGACATTAGTCTGAGACCCTCAACCTCTTGGAATCCCTTTTGAACCACAACATTAGGAAGTAAAGGAATTTAAGGATCATAAGAGGGAGTTACAATTAACAGTTTGCCAGAATTTGTAAGTGCCACAGTGAAAATGTTGGTGGTCAACAACCTATTTGAATAAACCTGCCCTAGTTTTGTTCAGTTGGAAGATTTCCTTTGTTGCTTCCTTCCTTCTTCCTTCTTTCTTTCAATGAGGAATTAATTGAATGAAGACACCCTTAAATTGTGACTTGAGACTTCATAATAACAAATAGAGCTATAGCTAAAAATTGCAGGGATTTGTCCCCTCCTCCTTTTCTACCACCTCTTAATTAGCCTTCAATTACTTCTTTTAAAGGTGATGATGGCTTTGAATTCTCTTATTGCAGGAATATATTATTATTAACTGGTATTCTTTTGTTTCTGGGTTAAATTTTCAAAATTAGAATGTAAACCTGTACTCCCCAAAACAATTGGAGAAAAGGTCATTCTGGGGGAGAAAGGGGAGGGACTTCTGCATTCTAGGACTTATTTAATTTTGTGTTTCACAGTTTATGCTTTATAATTCTTTATTAACAAACACCTTGTCAAATGGAAGATTCCCTTTCTCACAAGATTATAATAACCCCCTTTTTGCTTTTTCTTACTTTGAGATTCTCTGTTTTTGCACATTTAGGGTTTGGGGCTCATTCTGGGATATTTCCTGTTCCTGAGGGGTCTTTCCTATACAGAATCCTTGGGCAGGCACCCTCCAGAGAATTATCTGATAGTCCTTGGAATTCCAACTCCAATTAGGTAAACTCCCAAAGAGTGACATTCTCAGAAAGCAAAAATGGAGTTGGGCTAACAAAGTTAGAGGACTAATTAGGCCCAGGAGATAAGCCAGTGGAAAAAAGTTTACAATCAGTTGCACAGTCCAGAAACCAAGAACTGGTGAGGGGAGGAGAGACTGCCTAATTCTTGCCATTTCCATCCCAGTCACACAAATACTTCACCAGTTCTTGGCAATTAGAAGGCTCCATTTTCTCTATGATAATGGGAAAATCCCAGGCAGTTTAGTCCATAAGAATTTTCTTATTTTCCTTTGGTAAAATCAGGTGAGTTCTCTATTAGAGAGGACAAGAAAACTGTGAATCATGGGGAAGGAACAAACTAAAATATCTGGCTCTGAGAACCAGAAGATAGCCCTCTAGGTAATAGGTTTAAGAACAGGAGAAAGTACCAAAATATATAGGAAATGACAAAAAGAAAATGATTAAATATGGTTATTTTGTTTGGGCAGGTACCTCACTTGGAGGAAATGTCTTCTGGCCAATATGGGGATTTTCAGAGGTTTAGGTGTGCCAAAAATTGATCAGTTTGTAAATTCAAGAGAGCCAGTTAATTCTGAGGAGTGTGAATAATCAGTCCTATGGTTTTCAACTGTAAGACAATCTGTTTTGAGAAAGGAAGGAATGTAGCCAGAGAAATTCTGTCCTTGGGATACCCTCTTGGCATTGCCTCCTCCCTATGTCCCCCAGCCACCCATCTCTCCTAAGGCTTTGACTCCAGAACTCTCCTCTGGACTCCACCTACCTCAATTAGGAAGAGATTAGGAGGGGAGCTCAAATGATTTAAAATCATTAACCCTCTTCAAGGGAACTTCAAGAAAACTTTCCATTCTCTAACTTGTTCCCACTTAGAGAGGTCCCTCTCTCCCAGGGAGGAATCAGGTTTGTAAATGCCCCCCCAGTAGTATGGACGTCAGAAACTTTAAAAAAGAGATGAAAACCTTTTAGAATATTGATCCAGATTAGTAGAACAGTTTGACCAATTCCTAGGACCTAACATCTACACCTTGCAGAAATTGATGTCAATCTGAGGATTCTCTTCACTGGAGAAGAGCAGTGGCAGACTAGGAGAGCTGCAATGAGGACTCGGGATAATGCACATCTGGTTGCACAGGGAAGCCCTAGGAGAGAACAAAAATTCCCCCTTCATGATCATAACAATCCAGCTCATAGAGAAAGTATGAGGGACCTAAGACAGAAGATTGTTCATGGTATTGGAAATATGGTCCCTCAAAATCAAAATATGAACCAAGTAACAGAAATTAAGGAAGAAAAGGAGGAGACCCCCCTTAGCCTTTTTAAATAGACTCTAGGAATGTATGAGGAAGTATTCAGGATTAGGAGAAAATGTTATCATAGGGCAAAGTCTATTTAGGGCTTACTTTATCACCATTTAATGTCCAGCTATGAAGAAAAAGTTCCAGAAGCAAGAAGGGTGGCAGACCAAGCCTTTGAATGAATTATTAGAAATGGCACAGAAGGTAGCCGGAGGGACTGAGGAGAAGAAAGAAAGAGAAATTATGTTACAATCCCTCAAATAAAAGGAAGAATTATGCTTCAGTTGGTTCAAACAATTGCTAAATCTGTAATGAAAAATCAATGGCAATCTGGTAGAGGCAGGGAAAGGAGAGGTTTTTGCCCTGAATTCTATCCAGCAGTAGATTCAGAAAAAGGAAGGGGAGTAGGCAGCCTAGTTTGAACTGCACTACCTTGTTTCAATTCGGGACTACAGGAGCATATGAAGAAGGATTGTCCATAAGAAGAAGAAACAAGAGATTTACTTCCTTATAGAAAAGGAGTGTCAGGGGCTCATTGAAAGAACCCACCCAGAGTCCTTGATAAATTTAAGGATGGAATCAAACAAAGAGGAATTGGTTTTCTTGATAGATACCAGGGCTACTAGATCTTCTGTAATTCAATTTTCCTGTAAGTCCACATTGTCCAAAGAAATTCTCTTAATTTTGGGGGTGTAAAAAGAGATAATGTTATTGTACTTCTTTCTGAAGTTTTAGAATTAGAATTTGGTGGAGTACAGGATTTGAAAGAAATTAATAAAATAGTGTTTTCTTTTCATCCAGTTATCAGATCCATATACAATAATGGAAAAGATTCTTGAAATTATTAAGTGGTTTAGTGTTGTAGACTTACAAGATGCCTTCTGATATTGTCCACTAGATTCTGAAGGAAAGACTATTTTTTGCCTTTGAATGGAAAGACCTGGATACTGAAAGAAAACAGTAGTATAGGTGATATGTTCTATCACAGGGATATACAGAATCTCCTAATCTGTTTGGGCAAGTACTAGAAACTATTTTGGGGAAATTTAGAACTTCCCTGGGTACCCAGATCTTGCAATATGTTGATGATTTATTGATAACTGGAGGAAAAAAGAGATCAGTAAGGCCGCCATTGAATTAATAAACCACCTAAGGAGGGAGGGACTCAGAGTCTCAAAAGGAAAACTACAAATTCTGGAAAAGGAAGTAAGATACTGGGGCACCTAATTAGTGAGAGGAGTAAACTTTATGTGCTCAATCAAACCCTGAAATTATTGGAAAAGAACGAAGGGAATATTTATACTGATTCTAAGTATTCCCTGGGGGTGTTGAACAATAAAGATAAGGAATTAGCCCACACTATTATTAGTACCAGTCTTAAAAACTTATTGCCAGAGATCATTGTTATTGTATGTGTGAATGGGGATCAACCTGGTCAGTCCTTTGAAGTTAGAGGAAACTGGCAAATGAGGAAGCAAGAAGGGCAGGGAATAAGGAACTTGAAGGGCAGATTCCCTGGTTGTCTCTATCCCCTCCTTTTCCCCAAGTCTAGTTGTTCCATCTTTGTCAGAAGAAGAGAAATGATGAATCTGAAAGAGAGCACAGGAGGATTGTAATGGTAAATGGTACCTCCCTAAAGTATGAGGAGTGCTGGATATGGCAAGTATGAGGAAGATTTTACAGCAGGGCAGGCACTGGGACATCCAAAACCTGTCCAATGCAGTCTTGACTGGTTCATATTTCTTGGCCTGTATAGCATTGCATGTCACCTAGTGGATGGTTGCTTTATTTGTCTAAGGACAAATAAGTCTGCTCTGTGCCAGGCATTAGCAGAAAGCAGTCCCCTGGAATTAAAACTTTTCAGAGTACAGATGGACTTTACTGAGCTGACTTTGATAGGTCACTTCAGCTACCTGCCTGTCATAATAGATCATTATACTTCATGGATAGAGGCCTTCCCAATAACCCAAACTACTGCTTGGGTTATTAGTCAAATGTTATTGGAACAAATTATTCCTAGATATGGGCTAGTGGAGAGTATAGACTTGGACCATGGGACTCATTTTGCCTCTAAGTTTCTCCACTCCCTGGCAAAGGCCTTGAATATTACCTGGGAGTTACATACTCCTTGGAACCTTCTTTCCTCTGGAAAGGTGGAAAGAATGAACCAGGAGATCAAGAGGCAGATCAATAGCAGTAGATGTATGTTCTCTGGCAAAACATTTGACTGTGTTGCAGAATAAAGTGTTGATTTGCTTAGACTCCATCACTAGGATTTCCTGTACACAAATTTCAGCCTGGGGACTGGTGCTGATCCAGACATGGAAAGAAGAAAAATGCCCTCCCTCCTGGAAAGGACCTTTTCAAGTCTTGCTGATGTCAGATACCACTAAGAGGACCAAGGAGAAAGGCTAGACTCACCATACTCAGTGTAAGGGAGCTGTTACTGTTCCCACTAAGTGGATTGTGGATTCAAATCATCCTGGTGACCTTCCACTGACTTGATACATGAGTCTTGAGAATATGTATAGAAAGTTTGTGATCTGTCTGTTTCATTTAGCATTTCTGTTGTTGCTGATTTTAGTGATAGATATTTTTACTCTAATTTCTGGGAACAAAAATGATTGGAGTAATTGATGATACCATATAGAAGTTGGGGGTACAGAACTGCAATCTGTAAAGATTGAGCAACTTGGAGAGGGAGGTTCAATTATACAAGGATGAACTCCAGTAAAGTAAAAGAACAAGCCACATCCACAGGGATTGGAGACTGAGAAAAGCAAGTTGAGTAAACCAAGAATGGTACAAGAGATCTTCAAAGAATGAATAAAAACAGAAGGATTGTGAAGAATTAACTGAGTGAAGACACTCTTATGAGAAAATAGCTTTAATTGTAACTTGAGACTTTATAATAACAAACAGTGCTATAGCTAAAAGTTGCAGGTATTTGTCCCCTCCAGTTTTCCCCTCAAATCTTAATTAGTATTTGAGTACTTCTTTTAAAGATGATGATGATGACTTTGAATTTGCTTTTCTGAGGAGTTTATTTTTATTGATTTGTATTCTTTGGTTTTCTGGATTAGAATGTAAACCTGTATTCCCCCAAATAATTGAAGAAAAGGGTCAGACTGGGGGGTTGGGGCTTCAGGGACTTCTGCATTCGAGGACCTATTTAATCTTTTGTTTTGCAATTTATGTTTTGCACTTTTTTAATGACAAATGCCTTATCAGATGGAAGATGCCTTTTCTCCCCAGATTGTAATTTTTGCTTTTACTTACTTTGAGATTCTCTGATTGTTTTTGTGAATGATACTGTGCCACACTCTTCCTTCCTTCCTTCCTTCTTTCCTTCCTTGCTTCCTTCCTTCCTTCCTTCCTTCCTTCCTTCCTTCCTTCCTTCCTTCCTAACTTCCTTCCTTCCTTCCTTCCTTCCTTCCTTCCTTCCTTCCTTCTTTCTTGTCTTCTTTCTTTCCTTCCTTCTTTCCTTCCCCCAGTTCCTATATCCATTTTCTCTTTCCCTTCCTCTGTCTACATAGGGCATCATACCCTTACCTACATATGCTCTTAAAAAAACTTTTTTTTCTTTTGTAATTTTGCACCCTTCTATAACCTTGGAGTTACTGGCTAGATTTCTGCCTTGAGAACCAGGCCTTAAACCAAAATCAGTCTGATTCTATTTGATTCTAATTCTATTTGTACCATTAGGTCCTAGGTCAAGCCTCTTTTGGTCATTGTTTGGGTCTTGATTGATTCAGATTGAATGTAAATAGCAGTCATTTCTGCTTTGGCCAGAAACCCTGAAGGTCTTCCCCTCCCAAGTTCATTCATTTATTTATTTATTATTTAGATTTTTCTGGATTAGGTAAAAGAGGAGATTCTTTCCTTCAATTATTACCTAGCCTTAGTTTAGTGACTAAGGGTGCAGCCACAGTCAAACTGAGACCTGTTGAAGATCTTAGTTTGAAAAAGGCAAGGTCTCCCATTACTTCTAGGGCCATCTCCAGACTTCTTGATTTATATATCTGGCCATTGGACTCAGATGTGTCTTGAAGAGAAAGTGAGGCAAATGATCTTGCACAGCCCTCCTTCATTTAAATCCACTTCCTTTCCATGTCAAGGCTTCACCTCCTTGATGTCATGGTTCTCTTGGAGAAGGAAGGAAAAATAACAACAGACCTTACAAAAGAAAAGCAAGGTGGTTTAGTAATATAAGGGCTATCCTCAAATTCAATTTCAATTTGTGTGTATATGTATATACACACACAAACTGAAATTGAATATATATATATATATATATATGTATATATACATATACATATAGAGAGATGCATATGTATATATATATACGTATATATATAAGAAAAATAGTACCAAAGAGTAAATATAACAGTTGCAAAGACTATATATTAAAGCTTAACTCAAATTCATATATTTTACTCATAGGATTAATTCAGCTCAGTGGTCATATTTTAATTTACCCTTGCTCTACACAAAATGGCAAGAAACCTATTTCTTTCTTTTTTTAATCTCCACTACAGTAGGTCAAAGGCAACCAGTTTTTTGATGGATCAAATGACAACACATTTGAAAGCACTCTGATAATAGAAATTGAATCTGTTAACCTAACAATGTGAATTATAAAAACAAAGAAAGTGCAATTCTGAAGAGATGGAAGTATAAGTTCATTCACTCTAGAAAAAAAGAGACTCTTAGGAAAAATCAATACAGTATGCCACTGTACAATAATTAATATTTGCAGTGACTAATCTGAACTACCAAAGTAATATGGAAATATATAGACAGGATTCTGTTTAAGAAGCCAAGAATTTTTGTGGTTCCTTTGAACCCTATCATTTATTTTCTATCTAATATATTTAGACATTATATTAGGTGCTTTGAAATAGAAAATGGTAGGGGGGCAGAGCCAAGATAGTGGAGTGAAGACTCTCTATGTCCTCCTCTGACCTTCTCTCAAACATACAGAAGATTAAGCCTCTGGGCAGATTTTTAACACAAATATTTGGATTACAAAACATTCCTTTCAGAAAGTACCTTTGAAGAGCTCCATAGCAGGTCAGTTTCAGTCAGGCAGAGGCTCAAGCAGGGACTCAGGCAGTTCTCCGAGTTTAGTCTTGGCTGCAGGAGGCAGGGCAGGAAACCGGGCAGGACTCAGCTTGGCAGATTCTAAACACTTCGGGAGTCTATCTGAGGCTCTCAGGACACTCTGCCCTGATTGCTGGCAGGTGCCCTGGAAGATCTGCCTTTTGTAAAAGACAGTTTGTAACCCTCTGCAAACACAAGGTCCTAGACAGACAGCCCAGCACCAGAATGCCCCAGAGCAAACTACCACAGCTGCCACTTCTCTGCTGCTTTAAACAGACCCCAAACTTTAAAAAAAATGAGTAAGAAACAGAAGAAAGCTCTCAGCATAGACAGCTTTTATAGAGAGAATGAAGGGCAGACCCCAAATCCTGAAGTTCCTCAAGCAACTTTAGAGGAAACCACAAAGGTAGTCATGAGCTGGTCCCCCTTTCACAGGCTTTCCTGGAAAACTGCATAAAGAATCTCAAAAGAGAGTTAGGGGGCAGATAGGGAGCACAATGGATAGAGCACCAGCCCTGAAGTCAGGAGGACCTGAGTTCAAATCTGGCCTCAGACACTCAAAATTCCCTAACTGTGTGACCTTGGGCAAGTTACTTAACCCTAACTACCTCAACAATAACAACAACAAAAAAAAGAGTTGGATGAGAAATGAGGAAATGAATTGAGATCAGTGCAAGAAGCCCTCCAAAAGAGATATGATAAAGACACCAATTTACTGAAAAGTAAAATTAGTGAAATGGAAAAAGGAAGCAATGAACAAATTGGCCAGTTACAAAAGGAGCTAAAAAAGGTACCCAAAGAAAATAATACATTAAAAATTAGAATTGAACAAAGTCAAGTGAATAACTTAATAAGACTTCAAGAATCAGTCAAACAAAAACAAAATAGTGAAAAAATAGAAGAAAATATGAAATATCTTCTGGGAAAAGCAACAGACTTGCAAAATACATCTAGTAGAGACAATCTAAGGATTATTGGACTTTCTGAAAGCCATGATGAAAAAAAGAATCTAAATACTATCTTCCAGGAAATCTTTTTTTAAGCTTTTTATTTGCATAGTACATGTATGGGTAGTTCTTCAACACTGATTTTTACAAAGCTTTCCTTTACAAATTTTACCCCTAGTCCCCTCCCCTCCCCTAGATGGCAGGAAGTCCACAACATGTTAATTATATTAAAATACTTAACAAGTCAAATAGATATATACATATTTCCATACTTATCTTGCTGTGCAAGAAAAATCGTATCTATGTGAATAAAAAAGATCAGAAAAAGAAAATACAATGCAAGCAAACATCATTACAGAGCATGAGAATGTGACGTTGTAGTCCACATTTCGTATCCCTCTCTCTGGGTGTATATGGCTTTCTTCACTGAACAATTGCAACTGGTTTGAAACATTTCATTGTTGAAGAGAGCCATGTCCATCAGAATTGATTGTCATATAGTATTGCTGTTGCTGTGTTTAATGATCTCCTGGTTCTGCTAATTTCACTCAGTATCAGTTCGTACAAGTCTCTCCAGGACTCTCTGAAATCGTCCTGCTGGTCGTTTCTTACAGAACAATAATTTTCCATAATATTCATATACCATAATTTATTCAGCCATTCTCCAATTGAAGGGCCTCTATTCAGTCTCCAGTTTCTAGCCGCTACAAAAAGGGCTGCCACAAACATTCTTGCACATGTGGGGCCCTTTCCTTCCTTTATGATTTCTTTGGGATATAAGCACAATAGAAACACTGCTGGGTCAAAGGGTATGCACAGTTTGATAACTTTTTGAGCATAACTCCAAATTACTCTCCAGAATGGCTGGATCCTTTCACAGCTCCACCAATAATGCATCAGTGTCCCAGCCTTCCCACATCCCCTCCAACATTCATTATTATCTTTTCCTGTTATTTTAGTCAATCTGACAGGTGTGTAGTGGTACCTCAGAGTTGTCTTAATTTGGATTTCTCTTATCAATAGTGATTTGGAGCACCTTTTCATATGACTAGACATGGTTTTAATTTCATCATCTGAAAATTGTCTGTTCATATCCCTTGACCACTTATCTATTGAAGAGTGGCTTGAATTCTTATAAATATGAGACAATTCTCTATATATTTTAGAAATGAAGCCTTTATCAGAACGATTAAATGTGAAGATGATTTCCCAATTTGATGCTTCCCTCCTAATCTTGTCTGCATTATTATTGTGTGTACAAAAGATTTTTAACTTAATATAGTCAAAATTATCTATCAGGTGTTCAATTAAGAGTTCTTTGGACTTCTTTGGACATAAATTTATTCCATCTCCACAGGTCTGAGAGGTAAACTATCCTATGTTCCTCTAATTTGATTACAATATCACTCTTTATATCTAGATCATAAACCCATTTAGATCTTATCTTGGTATGTGGTGTTAGGTGTGAGTCAAGCCCTAGTTTCTTCCACAATACTTTCCAATTTTCCCAGCAGTTTTTGCCAAATAGTGAGTACTTATCCCAATAGTTGGGGTCTTTGGGTTTATCAAACACTAAATTGCTAAAGTTATTGCCTAGTATTTCATGATATCCTATCCTATGCCACTGATCGACTGCTCTATTTCTCAGCCAGTACCAAATGGTTTTGATGATTACTGCTTTATAATATTGTTTTAGATCTGTTATAGCAAGACCACCTTCATCAACCTTTTTTTTTTCATTAATCCCCTTGAAATCCTTGACCTTTTGTTCTTCCAAATGAACTCTGATACTATTTTTTCTAGATCTGTAAAAATAATTTCTTGGGAGTTTGATTAGTATGGCACTAAATAAGTAAATTAGTTTGGATATTATTGTCATTTTTATTATATTCATTTGGCATACCCATTAGCACTTGATAATTTTCCAATTGACTAGATCTGACTTTATTTGTGTGGAAAATGTTTTGTAATTTAGTTCATATAGTTCCTGACTTTTCCTTGGCAGATTGATTCCCAAATATTTTATACTATCATCTGCTATTTGGAATAGAATTTCTTTTTGTATCTCTTGCTGCTGAGCTTTGTTGGTAATATATAAAAATGGTGATAATTTATATGGATTTATTTTG
>JAJPUD010005043.1:159557-170636 GCA_023553655.1 Myrmecobius fasciatus | reverse complement strand
GTCATTTAACCTCAACTGCCTCAGCAAAAAAAAAAAAAAAAAAAAAAGAAAGAAAGTATTCTAAGCTCTTCACTCTTTTATAGTGGCTGGCTCTTCAGTATTTGCAGTATTGATCTGTATTTGGGCTACACTTTGAAAACTGCAGTTTTCATTCTAGGGTTTCTTTCAGGATAATGGTGTATGCTATTTCTACTTTGCCCTCTAGTTCTAAGAGATCTGGACTATTTTCTTTTATCATTTCTTGAAACAGGATATCTAGGAGTTTTGGATTTTTTTGGGGGGGGAAGGTTCATGGTTTTCAACTGGTCCAATAATTTTTACATTTTCTCTCCTTGACCTGCTTCCCAGATCAATTGATTTTGTGATGAGACACCTTACACTTTCTTCTATGTTCTAAGTCTTTTGACTTTTTAAAAATTTATTTCTTGAAGACCATTTTCATTGCTAGAAAGTTTTATCATGAGAATGTGAGCTCCCTGAGAGCCAGGACTATGTTTTTGCCCTTCTTTGTACTTCATTTAGCCTAACATCTGAAACATAGTAAATACATCTCCACCCACCATACAACTAGGTGGTGCAGGGCATAGTGCTGGACTTGAGTAAGACCCAAATTCAATCCTGTCTTGGATTGGACATTGTGTGGCCTAGGGCAAATTATTTAACCTCTCAACCTGTTTCTTCATCTGTAAAAATGAGATTATAATAGCACCTATCTTATAAAATTGTGGTAAATTAGGCACTTT
This sequence comes from Myrmecobius fasciatus, assembly GCA_023553655.1. NCBI lineage: Eukaryota > Metazoa > Chordata > Mammalia > Dasyuromorphia > Myrmecobiidae > Myrmecobius > Myrmecobius fasciatus. Next base: position 169,893 of record JAJPUD010005043.1, on the reverse strand, counting down.
GCAACCCTTCAAGTACATTATAAAGGCCAGAGATTATCAGTTCTGGTTTTGCCTTCTTAGTAGAGTAAAATTAATCTTTCACATAATACTTTATAACTGAAGATTTCTATCAGGTCCCTACTGTTTTCTTTTCTCCAAGCTAAACAGTTCCTTCAATTGATTCTAATTTGCCATGGTTCAAAGTTCCTTTATTATCCAGGGTCACCCTGCCCAAGACCTGTTCCAACTTGTCAACATCCTTCTAAAATGAGTTTCTCAGATCCAGCCTGAATATGCCAGACATATCTGACCAAAGCTAAAAACACATCATGACTTTCACCTCCCTCTTGTAGACATTTAGTTTGTATTAAACAAAGCCCTTAACAACTGAACTAGCTCTTGACTTGACAGTCTTACAAACACTAGATGAATAAATCTTTTTCATATCAACAGCTTCCTGAATACAAACTTTGGACTTGAAAATTTGAACCCAAGGGCATTACATCATCTCTCTTAAATTTCATTGCTTACTTCAGCCTATTTCTCCTAATCTGTTTAACTCCAATTATGATTAAGATTAGATAAGCAAGCCTTTTTTATACCTTTATCCAAGTCAATGATTAAGATACTAAACAAAACTGCCAAAGGCAGAGCCTTATGGCATCTCATTAGAGACTTCCTTCTGGGTTGTCATAATAATCATTCTTTGCATTATGTAATTCAGTCACTTCTCTGAATCCACCTGTTATTCAGTACATAATTTCCATCTTGGACATAAAGGATATTAAAGTTGGACTAACTGAAATATTAATCTGCCTGAAATGGCCTGCACACGTTACACTTAGAGTAAAATTCACACTTACAATTAAAGTACTGAAAACTCATATTTTTGTTTCAATAATTAAACATTTATTGATGAAAGAAAATATTCAGACAAGATCTTTATGCTTTGGATAATGAAACAATGTAAATGTATGATATAACTGGTGATAAGTGGCAAATACATGGCAAAAGTATCACCCAAATCTCCCAATGTCTTTAAGAAAAAGCAGTATTTTATTAAATAATCAAATCATAATTCATTTCTGATGCAGCTGCAAAATTGATTATATATTATCTTACATACATATACACATAAGGTAGAGAAGAAGATCTAAGTTTAAATCCTACCTTTCACACACAATAGATGTGACCTCTCAGAGCTTTAGGCAACTCTCTAAGACTATAGATTACAGAGAAGGTGTTTGCCTACATTGGTACAAGGATATTTTCTCTCTCTCTTTTTTTTTTTTTTTAGTTCCCTACACCAGTAAAATCCCAGATTCTATCCTTATCCTAATTATTTTGCAAAGACAAAGATTAGATCTATTTCACTAGTAAGTACGGAAAACACTCTGTTGATGCAGGTGGGTACCTTCTCTGCAAACTACAGTCTCAGATTATCACCTAAGGCAATTTGCCCAGGACCACATAGCCAGTATAGATCAGTCAAACTTGAATCCAGGTCTTCTTGGTTATGGGGCCAGCTCTCAATCTACTACATAACAACAACATTTACTTGGTGCTTTAAGGTTTGGAAAGTGCTTTACATATACAATGTCATTCAAATCTAATAAGAATCGTGAGATGTTATTAATATACTAATTTTACAGAAGATGAAGCTGAGTAAAGATATATTTCTCAAAATACATTGCTGCTTTAAAATTTACACCAATTTCTAAAAATGAAAACTTCCTCTAATTGTGAAAATGTATTATAGCATAGTCAGTAATAATTATAAACTTTTTTAGGGAAAAATTTATTTAAGTCTTAACAAATCAGATCCATCCAAATTTGATATGTACCATATACCAACTCTAAAGTCATTAATTTTATTAGGTAAAAGTCTGTAATTATCAGGTTTTATTTTTAAAATCACTTAAATTTACAGTTACAGTGATCAAGAAAAATCAATATTTCATGCCATATGACTTTTACTTACTAGTTTTAAAATAATATTAAACAAAATTAAGAATCTATTCATTTCTGTGAAAATAAAGACTTAATGCTTGGTTTATATAGATGATTCTTCCTTACAGAATTAAAAACATATAATTTCTAAATCAATGATTTGTTCCTACAAAAGCCCAATGGGGGGCAGTTAGGTGGCACAGTGGATAGAGCACCAGTCCTGAAGTCAGGAGGACCCGAGTTCAAATCTGGTTTCAGACACTTAACACTTCCTAGCTATGTGATCCTGAACAAGTCACTTAACCCCAATTGCCTCAGCAAAAAAAAAAAAAAAAAAAAAAAGTGGATGGTTATTTAGTCCATCTCTTATGAGGAAACTGAAGCCCAAAGAAATCAAACAACCTGCCCAAAATTACAGCTTATAAGTGGCATATGATTTATGAAATATGAAATACATTACTTTATTTATCATCACAACATACCTGTGATAGAGATTTCATACATTACCTATCTTAAATGATGAAAATAAGGCTTAGAGAGGCCACTCAAGGAAAGTTCAAAATACTGCACTGAATAAGCAACCTCACTAACTTATTTTCAAAAGAGAATATGGCTGAAAATAAAACCCAGCATATTGTTTTCTTTTCTTTTTTTTAATTAAAGCTTTTTTTATTTTCAAGCATATGCATGGATAATTTTTCAATATTGATCCTTGTAAAACCTTGTGTTCCAAATTTTCCTCCTCTTCTCACCTCCTCCTCTAGATAGCAAGTAATCCAGTATATGTTAAACATGTTAAATATATGTTAAATCCAATATATGTATATATATTTATACAATTATCTTCCAGCATATTTTTTAAAAAATAACTCAAAGGTACTGAGAATTTTTATTGCACCATGATTTTTAAAATGTCTGCAATTTTAAGGCCCCTAATTTGTATTCTTTAGTTAAAAACCCATAGGAAAATTTCCTACAATTCTGTTACATCTTGAAAACTCCAAAGTTGGTCTTCTCAATTGGCGCATTGAGGGCTGCACTAATACTGAGACCCAGGACCAGTCTGGTATCAGCTGGGTCAATAATTCCATCATCCCACAGCCTGAAAGAGAAGAAATCATCTATCACAAATAAGAACATCACCAAAGCTACTACTGATATGTAATACAAAGAGAATGATTTTCTTAACTTCACTTCCCAACATCATCTTACTGGTCAGTATCTGTGTGGCATGCTCTCTGTCTATAGAAGTAATTTTAGATAAAACATCAACAAATTTGAACCATATTTCTAGGAAAACATTTTCTTCTTAAGAATTAAATGTTCTGGGGCAGCTAGGTGGCGCAGTGGATAGGGCACCAGCCTTGAAGTCAGGAGGACCTGAGTTCAAATCTGATCTCAGACACTTAACATTCCCCAGCTGTGTGACCCTGGGCAAGTCACTTAACCTCAATTGCCTCAGCAAAAAGAAAAAAAAAAGAATTAAATGTTCTATTAATACAAATAAGATTTGCTTAATAACAACTTACATTTAAGTTCATTTCAATGCATAAGGTATCATAATATTTTTTCAGTTTGTTCCCCTATGTTTGCTTGCAGATTCTCTATCCATTCATTCTCATTTGCCTTTACTCATATAATTGTAGGTAAGTGTATTCTGTGTTCTTTTATGATTTTTTAAAATTGCATTATTTCATAAAGATTATTCCAGAATTCTTTGTAATATGTATACTTGACCATTTAAATTATTTTAAAGTATTTCATTATATTAAGATACCACAATTTCTTTAACTACTCCCTACTAGTCAACAAAAATTACAAAATAAGTCTTATACTTTGACACACTAAGTACTTTGTTAGGAATTTTTTTAGTTCTCTGTTCAAAATGCATCATGGCAGCATCATTATGTAATTGAAAAGGGGAAAAAAGGGGAAGCAACCAATTTCTGGAGCCTTCTGTAGATCAATAAACAAATAAATACATGTTAAGTATCTCATCCCAGGTCACTAAAGAAATTAATAACAAGGATAAGGCACAGAAACTACTCACTATTAATAGTTCTAAAAAAATATTCTGCCAAAGACCTCAGTTTCAAAAAGACAACTATCTGCAGATAATATAAGTGGATGCCTTCTTGCTCACATAATCTTGCTGGGGACACAAATAAAAATAGGGATTACATACAATCAGATATTAGTATTGTCTATTTATCAGTTAGTAGGTTACCATGGTGTAAAGTAGAGGTTCTTAATAGATTCATAATAGGAGAGAAAAAAAAAACACTTTGTATTTAAATGATTGACAGGAATAGTAAAGTTTAAATAGGTCAAGAAATCTTCTTTTTGCCAAAAAAATCTACTCATTTTAAAAGATTATTCTCACAAGTCTTACTGACCTAAACTTAGTTGTCAATTCCAAAAGATAAATGTAATTTAAATAATTTAAAACTTACATTTTGTGGACTCCTACCAAAAACTCCTACTAATCAAGCTAACTATAGTTCACTTGACTAAATTTAAAGGCCAAAAGTCAGGCTATGGAATCGATACCTAAAATCAAAGAGGGAATTAGATAATAGCAATTCAAGAAGAAGGGGAATCTCCAAGGATTTACATATTCTCTCTGTATTTTTGCTCACTTTGCTCTTATACTTTATTATTTTTTTATTTTTTTTATTTTATAATTTTTAATCATAGATACACATACACACAAACAAAATACAAAACTTTTTAAAATTCACTTGCTGAAGAATGAGCTTTTATTCTCTTTTTTCCTAACTGATGGAATATGTTTATTTAATCATTACTAGTGGGCAGAGAACTAAATATAAATTGAAAAAAGAATAAACAAGGAAAGGAAAGAAATAATGCATGATTTCCCCTTACAGTTCAGTCTAGTGTCTCACTTAGAAAAAGGAAGACAATAGAGGAAGGAAGCCAGAATAAAAGCATTCATTTGACTTAAAGTCAGGAGAAGAATATTAAAAAGTGATGAAAAATGAAGCTTAGACAAAATTTCATATTTCACGCAGTTAAAGATACTGACAAATTCTAGAAAAAGAAAGTATTCAAAAAGGTAATACATCCAATATATTAAAGTATAATCTGCCAGAGAAGGAAAAAGAAAAAGACATCAAGATTAGATTTTTAGACAAAAGCATAAGTATATATAATATATATGGGTTTATAGGGATAGCTACCATTTAACAAATTTTTAATTAAACACCATGTGAGATGAAGGCATGTATATCACACATAGTTATTTAATAAATATTTGTTTAATGATTACATAGACTTTTCTAGTCATATATATTCTTTAGATATATGCAAAAAACTACAATATATTTACATATGTATAATTGCCTCATATTTATATGTGCACATATGTATGCATGTATGGGCATGCTAATATATGATGTATAGAACCTAAGACCCTTCATATGGTCGGTCAGCCATTTTTTAATTGTGTCCAACTCTTCATGACCACATTAGTGTAGTAGGTTGTCGTTTTTTTTCCCAGCTTATTTTATAGATGAGAAATTAAGGCAAAAAAGGCTAAGTGCCAAGGATTATATAGGCAGCAAAAGTCTAAAGACAGATTTGAATTCAGGAAGAAGAGTCTTCCTGACTTCTGAAATGGTATTCTATTTCCTGGGTCAACAAGTTGGCTTCCCCTTTACATAACAGACACGCAATAAATGTATTCAGATAATGATGTACACCAAATACTTGAAAGGAGAAACTACAGGAGAGTAGGAGAGAAGGTCTGATGGAAATTTGTGTTGACAGATGGGTCAAAACTGTGACTCTAATACTAGTGCTAAGTCCTAAAGTTGGTGCCTTCATCCTGAGATTACCTCCAATTTATCCCACATATATCTTGTGTGTGTAGTTATCTGCATATTGTCTTTCCCATTACACTGTGAGCTTTTTAAGGGTAGAAGCTGTTTTTGCCTTTCTTTATAACTTCATATTCCCAGTATAGTACTGTGTGTTTAATAAATGTTTGCTATTAACTAAAAGTAACTAAAGTGAAAATCTGCTACAGTAGAACTACTGGAAGATGATCTGTTTTATTTATTGAAGACTTTAGGATACTTCAATTCTTATCAAAGTAATCTTCAGATTCTGTGTCAGAGAATAATCTTAACACTTTAGGTTCTGTTACCTTAATTTTATTTGTACAAAACTAAATAACACAGGCAGTATATCCAGAAAAATACTCACCTGTTCATGTATTCATTCAATAGAATTGTTTTGATAAAATGTGAAACATGAGACTACTCCTTTGGCTAAACCTATTTGATCTTTTTCATGGTACCTTGTACATTATGAGGTACCATAAAATTGATCAAATATGTTTATGTACACTTTAATTACAAAATAATTTAAACTTTAATCTTTTCTTAACTTTTGACACTATTTTAAAGGATTTCTTTTTTTTTAAAGAGGCTATTTGCTTTTTATTACCAGTCTCTAAAGTCTAGCACTAAAATGGGGAAATGTTGCTTTTTAAAGGTTATTAGGGGTGGCAGTGTTCCTCTTCTTTAAACAAACTTCCTTCAGTGTCAGAACACAGCATCAATTATTAATTCACCTATTATAGTTTTATCAACAGAACATGAATCAAATCCAAGCTCATAAAACATTCATTAAGTATGGGTTCTGAAGTAACAACAGCAAATAGAAGAAAACTTCCTATATAATTTGTTAGAATATAATTGATTAAATTTCTCCTCTGAAATAAATTAAAATAACACAAAGAGAACAAGGCTGGTTAATGATGTTCATTAATACACATTGTTCCAGGTAAGAATTTCTAATTCGCTATTAGAAAAATAGCTATGGAGAAGATAACTGACATCTCATTTGAATAACCTATTAGAATTGAGGATAACTAAATATGCTATGACAACAGATGAGTAAAGAGCTTTCTGAAAGATCAGTACCAACCAATTAGGACCAGGTTCCCGATCCAATTTAAGTCTGAACAGAATAAGAAACTAACACATGACTAATAAACTAACAAACAAACAAAATAAACTAAAATCTCAGACTTCAAAAGGCTTGAAGCAGAAAAACTTTTTTAATCTTAGTTTCTCAGGAAAAGAAAGCTTATAAGCACAATTCCCTCTCCCATCCTAATCCACCAGCGAGTGAGTACCTAGTGATGCTTGATAGAATGACAAGATTGACCTTACTGAATTTGGGGTGTCTATTTCTAGAAAAATCTCTTGAGACGTTTTTTATTCCCCTCCTCTAGATATAATTCATTTTTTAAAAAATCAAAATTCATCTGTCTTTAAGAATTACTGTCAAGCAATTGCAAAGAATTTATGAAAAATGCTATCCACCTCCAGAGAAAGAATTGATGGAATCTGAATTCAGATACCTAAGCATGCTTTTTTTTTTTACTTTGTTATTCTTGGCTTTTTGATCTGTTTCCTTTTGCAACATAGCTAATATGGAAATGTTTTATGTGATTGAATATGTATAATCTTGAGAAGGCAAGCAATTTGATGTAGGAGAGGAGGGAGGAAAAGAATATGGAACTGACATTTTTTAATGAAAGTTAAAAAATTGTTACATGTAACTGAGAAAAAATAAAATTAAAATTAAATGTGAAAAGAAAAAGAATTACAGTCATGTTTAAACTTTTTTGAAGCAATGGATTCCATACTAAAGAACTGTTTATTTCAAAGGAAACTACTCAGAAACAGTAAGACAAGAAAAATGCAAATTAGGCAATTTTCCTCACAAAAATATATCTCGAATGTATCTGTCAATCCAACCACAATAATTTGGATAAATTATTGAGGATGACTAAAATATACATTGTGTGTTGTCTCTATAACCTCAGGGTCCCATATTCTTTCTCTTTTTCATTAACCAGTGTAAAGAATAATAAAGAGATTTATTTATATAGGAGTAAGAAAAAAGAATATGTATATTTCTTAAATTCAAGACAATACTTTTTCTAAAAGGGATTTTCCAATATATGCTTGCTGTTTACTGATGATAAATCAAGAAAAAACAAGCTTTTCACCCAAATCATCTATATTCTACATAAAATTTATTTTCTTTCTACCATTAAAAAAAACTTTTTAAGTTTTCCCAAGTGCATGGAATAATCTAATTTTTAAAAATATAAAAGTTATTTTTCATTTTCCATCTGCCCAAGGGAAAAACACAAGACACTGAACTTGGGGCATTCTTCATAATATTTGGAATCAGACATTCCTGGAGAACTTCAGCAGCTAACCAGGGGTCTAAAATAACAAGATCCTTGATTTCTGATTGGAAGAGACAAAAATAATTTATTGCCTCATGAAGAGGTTTAAGAAACAAACAGAAAACACTGCTACAATTCTATAAAGTGATTAAATGACAAATGGACATTGACTGCAACCAGTAACCTCGTGAATTTACATGCACATATTAATAAATTTCAATAAAGAACTCAACCAAGCTATAGTACAAAGTGTGACAAAATAAAAATGAAGTCAAAATTTTTATCTAATATTTTATTTTTCCCAATAACATAAAAAGAATTTTTAATATTTTTAAATTTTAAGTTCTAAATTCTTCCTCCTCACTGTGAACGGATCCAAACATTCTGGAGAGCAATCTGAAACTATGCTCAAAAAATTATCAAACTGTGCATATCCTTTGACCCAGTAGTGTTTCTACTGGGCTTATATCCCAAAGAGATTTTAAAGGAGGGAAAGGGACCCACATGTGCAAGAATGTTTGTGGCAGCTCTTTTTGTAGTGGCTAGAAACTGGAAGCTGAATGGATGCCCATCAATTGGAGAATGGCTGAATAAATTGTGGTATATGAATGTCATGGAATATTATTGTTCAGTAAGAAATGGCCAGCAGGATGATTTCAGAGAGGCCTGGAGAGACTTGCATGAACTGATGCTGAGTGAAATCAGCAGAACCAGGAGAACATTATACACAGCAACAAGACTATACGATGATGAATTCTGATGTACATGGTTCTTTTCAACAATGAGGTGATACAAACCAGTTCCTATTGTTCATCAATGAAGATAGTCATATATATCCAGAGAGAGGCCTGAGGGAACTGAGTGTGAACCACAACACAGCATTTTTAACCCTTTCTGTGAATATTTCCATGCATTTTGTTTTCCTTCTTAGGTTTTTTTTTTCTCTCTAGATCTGATGTTTCTTGTGCAGTAAGATAACTGTATAGATATGTATACATATATTGGATTTGTCATATAATTTAACATATTTAGCATGTATTAGATTACCTGTCATCTAGGGATGAGGGGTGGGGGGAAGGAGGGGAAAAGCTTGGAACAAAAAAAAAAGTTTTGTAAAGGTCAATGTAGAAAAATCACTCATATGTTTTGTAAATAAAAAATAAAATAAAATAAAATAAATTCTTCCTCCTCTCCCTCCCCTTCCTCCTTCTGAGAAAGCAAACAGTATTATGTAGGGTATACATATTCAGTCATGCAAAATATGCTCCTTATTAGTCATGTTGTTAAAGAAAACACAGATCATGTATTCTCAGAGATCATAAAAGAGGGAAAAGTTTTCTCATACAAAAATATTTGTAGCAGCTCTTTTTGTAGTAGCAAATCAATTGGGGAATGGCTGAATAAGTTATGGTATATGAAGGTAATGGAATATTATTGCTCTATAAGAAATGATAAGCAGGCTGGTTTCAGAAATACCTGAAAAGACTTACATGAACTGATGCTGAGTGAAGCAAGCAGAACTAAGAAAATATTGTTCATACCAACAGAAAGAATATGTAATAAATTATGATAGATTTAGTACTACTCAGCAAGTCAATGACCCAAGGTAATTCCAATTTGGATGGAAAATGCCATTCATGAAAAAAAAGAAACTATGGAAACTTGAATGCAGATCAAGGCACACTATTTTCCCCATTTCTTTTCTTCCTTTTTTTTTTCCTTTATCAAGATTTTTCTTTTTTGTTCAGATTTTTCTCTCTCAACATAGTTCATATGGAAATATGTAAAAAATTAATATATGTATATAACCTAAAAAATAAAATTTTGGGGCAGCTAGATGGCACAGTGGATAGAACACCGGCCTTGAAGTCAGGAGGATCTGAGTTCAAATCTAGCCTCAGATACTTAACACTTCCTAACTGTGTGATCCTGGGCAAATCACTGAACCCCAACTGCCTCAGCAAAATAATAATAATAGTATTAATAAAATAATTTTTAAAAAAACAGACAAAAGGGGCAGATAGGTGGCGCAGTAGATAGAGTACCAGCCCTGAAGTCAGGAGGACCTGAGTTCAAAACTGGTCTCAGACACTTCCTAGCTGTGTGACCCTGGGCAAGTCACTTAACCCCAATTGCCTCAACAAAAAGCAAAAAAAAAAAAAAAAAAAAAAAAAA